>JAOTQR010021079.1:0-17076 GCA_025774065.1 Solanum ossicruentum
CTCTGAATGATGGACCCCAAATACTTAAAGTTTTCCCTCTTGGGGATAGGTTGAGTGGCAAGCCTCACATCAGAGTTCGTTTAGCTTTAATAGCATTAACAAATTTTCTCAACTCCTAATTTGAGTCTATTTAAGTCTGTGTTCACAATCTTTTTTCATGATTTCTCACTCATTTTGGGATATTGATGGAAGATTCTAAATGACTGGAACAGGTTTAATTTGATATGCTCCTGTTGATATTTGCAATATTAGCTCGTCTTAATTATTATAGTTGCTTCATCCTATCTAATTCTCTTTCTGGCACTACCGTTTCTGGATGGTTGTTATGTTAACATTAATGTCAATATTAGTTGCACATGGGTGGTTTCTTTGAAATTCCATTTTCCTTTTCTAGTGATTAATGTTAAGCACAGTGAGTAATTAATTGTCACTTTTCAAGTTTTGTGTGATTTATGAGGTCTATTTTATATTGAAACAAATAGTAGTCAGTGTTCCCAATCTTTATGGTATTTAGAAGAGTGCTTAGTATCCATATTTCTTCTATTACTGCCTTACAACTTGATCATTTGTTGGGTATTTCGCTTGCACCATTACTTTCCTGTTTGAAGTAGTTTATGGTGGTGACAACGCCTTATCTAGTAAATATAGTGTGTGCTTATTCCCCATATAAGTTACCATTTGTTCAAATGTTTGAAGGAGCTTGTATCCAGTCTAGAGGTGTCTCTTTAGTCTGTAAAATGTGTGTTACTGCTGCCATTTTCCTCCTTTGCAGTTACTCATTACTTTAGAATTTATTCTAAGTCTTGTCTTATTTTTCTTTGCATGAACAATGTTTCGGGTCCATTTTGGACACCCATTCTGCATTTTCTTGGGCCACCGGAGGCCCAAGTCTTCTTTTTGAGTCAGTCTCATCATAAGTCAAAAGGAAGCAATTTACAGGTCTCAAGAGCTGACCAACAAGTCATATACACTATTATACGTCATGTATACACCAGTATACAGCCAGTTTATACCCAAGGAATTTGAATGGAACAAAAGGTCCAAAAGATTTCAGCAATGACAAAGTGGGTCAAAAGCCCAACCCTTGACTCTCTTTAGATTATGTTATTTATTTATTTGTATTTATTGTTAGTTTGTCACAATTCTTAATATTAACAAAATAATTACTACTTATAACAACATTCAATTATTCAAATTTTTTTTAATTATTAAATGAAACATATTTAATTATTATAAGAGAGAGAAAATTATGCCTACTTAATCAAATTTTTTGATTTTTGGGATACTTTTTTCTTTCCCAAAGTGACTCTCCATTTTTCCCTTTCACATGTCTTTTCCATTTTTCTCTTTCACACGTAACACTTTCTCTCTCTCTCTATCATCTGGACTCTCAAGAACACAGCCAAAAAAAAAGAAGCCATTGTTGTGGTCTTCCTTCTCGACAATTCTTTGCTGTTATGCATTATTTTCATCATTAAAATAATCAACAAGAATCAAAAGGCATCGGTTACACCCAGAAAAAGCTCAGGCTCAACTATCAAGAAGTGGTTATTGATATAGAGCCCTCAACATTTCACATTCTGATGTAATCGCTGGCAAAGAGTACTGCACAGCAAGAAAAGAAAACACCTGTTAAGAATGACAATTCAAAAAAGAGATGTCCAATTTCATCCGTTCTGAAAGATAAAAAAAAGGTGAATTCTGCAAATTCATACTCTACAGAGCATCCTGATGAAGTCGTCGAGTCCGATTCAGATTCGGATTTTGTAGATTCTGTCCGGTCAAAAAGAGCAAAGACAATTTTTAAAGGAGAGTCATCGAAATCCTCAAAGAAAAAGGTGACTGGAACATGCAAAGAGCATTCAAGAATCCCCAAGCAGCCCATGGTAAAACAACAAGTTAAGGTATTTTTTTTGTTGTTTTTATCGTGCATGTGAACGTACTGGGATTAATTTTTGATTTATTTTTTTAACACAATTATAATCTAAACTTATGCATATTTAATTTATTTTTTAAAAAAATATATTGCTTGAATGCATTTTATATTAAGTTGATATAAAGATTCATCACACATGAAATTGAAAGTTTAATTTTTTTGGGGATTTTTTGTGGATTACATTTTGTATGATCCTGCCATAACATAAATGTATGTTTTGGTATAAGCTTTGCGGAGAAATGACATTTGTTGATGTTTATTGGTTAACTTTTGGTTATAATTGACATAATTGTTGGATATGACTTGTATTTTCATACATATTAGCTGAATATTTTTTGTATTAATCATGCATAAGCTTTTACTGTAGATGTTGATATGTTATAAAATGGTTTGACCATATAATTTTGACTAATGTGATTCTGCCCCCTTTCTGTATGTTTTTGGTGTAAGTTTGGTAGATACATGCCTTGTGTTGATGTTTACTGGTTAATATTGGATTATAATCGGTATAATTGTTGGAAATGGCTTATACCAAACTTATACAGTATAATTGTTGAAAATTGGCATAATTACTGCATAATTGTCCATATATACTATTTGAATATATTTTGTATTAATCTGGCATAATCTTTTTACTGTAGATGTAGACTTGTTAAAGAAATAGTTTGAATATATAACTATTGACTATAATGAATCTGCCCTTTTCTTGTTTTGAATTTTTGTGATATTCTATTGATTTTCTAAATGGCATGTAGTTTTGCATGACCATGACATGCCCTTTTTTTCTGGTATAAATCTTTGTATATTCATGGCTGTTGTTTCATATTACATAAGTTTTTAACACAGTCAGGCAAGAAAGATATACACTCATTGGAACTCATATACAAACACAAAGGTGTTTTAGTTTTTGAAATTTTTTTTAAGTGATGAGCAGTTCAATGAATTCCTTCTAACTCCCTTTGGTCATTTTAATTAGATGGTATTCATAAGGATGTAACCACAACTTCTTAGTTGTATGCTCCTTCTTGAGACTGACAATGACAGGACGAACATGTTCATGAATGTAAATGGGATTGAACTTCGTTTTGGACTTAAGTAGTTTGTTGCGGTTACCAGGCTTCAATGTTGCCCCCCTAGTGATTTTATTTCAAACTCATTTGTTCCGAATAGGTTGATGCAGTTGTATCTTCCTGGTAACAGTAAGGTGAAGAGATTGGACCTTTACAATGTAATTGTTGAGGTAAATTCTATTCAACCCGAGGATCATTTGAAGATTAGGGTGGTTTATTTCATCTGTTCATTTCTATTGTCTTCGAATCCCAAGAACGCATCTATATCTACATTCTAGTTTGATTTGGCTGAATCTGGAGAGTATTTAAAATATCCATGGGGTAATGAAATTTTTAGGGTGACAATGGATTTATATTGTCGCAAGCTAAAAAGAAATCCGTCATCATTCAAGTTTGTTGGATTTCACTTCGCCCTCTAGATATGTTTCTATGAGTGTTGTGCTAATGTTAGTTCTTGGATTACAATTCATGCCAAAACAGCCACATCTCGCATCCTCAATTGGAAGACACCAGACGAGCCAATTGCATTCAACGATCTAAACAACAGTGTCTTTAGGAAACATGGCAACCATAGTGTTTATTTTAAATTTTCATACCAGATATATACACATGTATTGTATAATATGTTTAATATTTATTAATCATCTTTCCCATGTTGTAACCGCTGTTCAAATATAAGAACATTACTCTGACAGAGGGAGAAGCAAATTCGGTCGATCAAAGTAACTACGGTGATTCTTCCAACCAATAAGAGAATGACAAGGACACTTCACCACCTGTCAGTGTGAATGTTGTCCTAGAAGACACATATATTGAATTGAAGAGTGAAATAGCATCAATATTAAAGTATTCCTTACATATTTTCTTTTTAGTGTATAACTTACTAACTTATTTTGCTTAATAAGTTCGGCAGGAGACGACACAGTTGAATGATAATGTTTGTATTATTGAATCTATTTTGTTACTAATTTAACATGTTACCTTTTTTGTTGTTGCAATCTTATTTGCCTCATTTTTTTGATTCAACAGGTTGACAATCATATGATTAACATGAAACAATATTCTATGGTGTAAATTTTTTTATGCACCTTAATGGATGCTGTTTTTGTTCTTAAAAAAAATAAATTTTTGCAATGGTATGTGATAAGAATCACAGCTGCATCGACAATTAAAGAGGAATATGCAAACAGAAGAATCAATTGAGAGAAATTAAGAGGAATTGAGAGGAGAGAAATTAGGGATCTTATTTCTCTGTAAAAGTGAAACTCATTGTACTGTACAAGTGTATTTATATGTGCACTTGTGTATATACAGCACAGTGTATATGTGTACAAGTATATATGTATTTATACTACTGTGTGGCCTATCTTATGGAATCAACTCCCAACCATTATCTTAACTAACTTCCTTGCTAACTAACTTTAATCAACTAATTAACTTCTACTAACAAGAATGTAACTAACTGATTTTATTAATCTCAATACTCCCTCTCATGCTTGACTTATTGAAGAGATTCAATACTTGCCTTGTAAGTACTCATGTTGTGGCCTATTTAGTGCCTTGGTAAGCAGACCAACTTGTTGATCCTTGGTGTGAATGTAGATACTCTTGATAAGTCCCTTTTGAATCTTCTCTCAAATGAAATGATAATCGTTCTCTATGTGTTTGGTACGCTCATGAAAGACTGGGTTGGTAGCAATTTGTAGTGCAAACTTACTGTCACAATGTATAATTGCTGGCTCATGCAGTTGTACTCCTAATTCCTTGAATAGATTTGTAACCCAAACTACTTCAGCTGTCAATGCAGCCAAGCTCCTATCTGCTTCTGTGGAACTTCTGGAGACTGTGGGTTGTTTCTTGGACTTCTATGAAATGAGAGAATCACCAAACTTAAGGGAAAAACTAGTGATTGATCTCCTTGTGTTTAGGCAAGCAGCCCAGTCTGCATCACAATAGCCAGTTAGTTGTGGCTGCTGTGCAAAACTCATCAATAATCCCTTTTCAGGCTCTAGTTTGATATACCTAATCACTTTCAGTGCAGCCTTTCAATATGATACCTTGGGTTTCTGCATGAATTGGCGTAGTACTTGGACTGCAAAGGCAATATCTGGTCTTGTGATAGTGAGATAAAGAAGCTTGCAACTAGTCTTTGATACTGTATAACATCCTCATACATGTGCTCTAGATCAACCTCAGCATTGGTGAGCTTTTGATTGCACTCCAAAGGTGTCAAACTAGGCTTGGCATCTCCTAATCCTATTTCAGCTATTAGTTCTAGAGCATATTTCCTCTGGTTCATGACAATTCTTGAATCAGATCTCAAGATTTCAATGCCTAGGAAGTACCTAAGCTCTCCCAAGTCCTTGATTTTGAAGTGATGGTGCAAAACCTGCTTAGTGTCTTCTATCAATGCTGCATCATTGCTTGTGATTAGTAGATCATCCACATAAACTAGAACTATCACCAATCCATTGTCCCTCTTCTTTATGAACAAAGAGTAGTCCAGGTGACTTTGAGAGTACCCTAAACCCAACAATGCCTCAGTCAGCTTGGCATTCCACTGCCTTGATGCTTGCTTAAGCCCATATAGGGACTTTACCAACCTATATACAAGTCTCTTGTCTTTCTCTATACTGTAAAATCCCTTAGGCAGCTCCATATATACCTCCTCAAGTAGATCTCCCTTCATGAAAGCATTGAAGACATCCATTTGAAAGATGCTCCAATGTTAGCTGGCAGCTAGTGCTATGATGGATCTCACTGTTGTCATCTTTACCACTGGAGAAAATGTTTCTTGGTAGTCAATTCCCTCTGTTTGGCTATATCCATTTGCTACTAATCTGGCTTTGAAACTATCTACCTCACCATTGGGCTTGTACTTGATCTTGAACACCCACTTGCAGCCCACAATGTTCTTCCCTTTGGGTAATTCTACTATCTCCCAGGTCCCATTGTCCTCCAATGGTTGTACCTCCTGCTGCATGGCCTGTATCCATCTGTCATCTTTGCATGCCATCTCAAAAGTTCTTGGCTCAACTTCTGTAGAGAACATAGATAAATAGCTCTTATACTTGGAAGACAGGTTATCATAGGAGATATAGTTACTCTGAGAGTGTTGATGAGTTCCAGTTGGAGTCACATAATCCTTCATCCAGATGGGAGGATGATGATTTCTTTCGGACCTTCTACATGCAGACTATTCTGTCCTTCTTGGTGTGGAATCAACTATGGTACTGGTATCCTCAGGCTGAGCAGCATCATACTCATCTTGTGATTCTGTTAGGTGTATGTCAACTGGATTAACAGGTGCAGATGGTTCACAGTCTTCATTATAAACAGAGAGATCATCTGAAATTGGAGCAGACTCAGTAGGAAATAACTGTTCTGGTTTGTTAGATGCCTGCCTGAATGGAAAAACATCTTCTCTAAAGGTGACATCTCTGCTGACTATAAGTTTCCTTTGGGATAGACTGTATAGGATATAACCCTTTTGAGTTGCTGAGTATCCCAGCAACACACAAGCCTCAGCTCTAGGGGAAAGCTTATCCTGTCTAACTATCTTAGCTGCATAGCATAGACAACCTATAGTTCTCAAGTGATCAATATCTAGCTTGTGTCCATGGAACTCCTCATATGGAGACTTCCCTCCCAGAATAGGGGTAGGAAGCCTGTTTATCAGGTAGACAACAGACAAAACACACTCTCCCCAAAATCTAATAGGGATGTTTCCTTGAAATCTGATTGCCCTAGCCACTTCAAGTATGTGCCTGTGTTTTCTTTCAACCACTCCATTTTGCTGTGGAGTGTATGGGAAACTACTTTTATGAATTATACCAAAGGATTTCAGCATTTCACAACACTCACTGCTAAAGAATTCTTTGCCATTGTCAGTTCTTATCCTCTTAACATGCCTACCAAACTGTGTCCTTACCAATAGCAGAAAAGATTTCAGTACTGAAAGAACATCACTTTTGAATTTCAACAAGTACAACCAACACTCTCTTGAGTAGTCATCTACTATGGTTAAGAAAAAATTGAAACCATTATGTGTGGGAACTCTATAGGGTCCCTATACATCCATATGAATCAAATAAAAAATAGCCTGTGTTCTAGATACACTCAATTGGAAAGGTAATCTAGCCTGCTTAGCTAATGGGCAGACAGTACACTTGCTACATACATCAGTTTTACTGAAATCTTTATCCATGAAGAGATGCTGAAACACCTTTTCAGAAGGGTGACCTAATCTTTTGTGCCACAGCAACTTGTCCCCACTAGAATGTTGTGTCATCAGCATTTTTTGAGTCCCCCTACTTTCCTTATATTGCAGCCCTGTAGGGAAGTAGTATAATCCTCCAATCTCTCTACCAATCCCCTTCACCTTTCCACTTGAGAGGTCTTGAAGCACAAAAAACTCAGGGAAAAAAATTAACTGAGTAATGTAATTGCCTTGTCAATTTAAACACTGAAAGTAGATTGTGTTTAAATGTAGGCACCACCAGTACATCTCTCAAGACATCTTCATCACCTATACCATAGCAGCCAGTGTGTGACACTTATACAATCTCACCATTAGGCAAGTGTACCATTTTATTAACACTACTAGATGTCTCACAAAGTCTGTCCAGATCATATGTCATGTGGCATGTGGCACCTGAGTCAACTATCCAATTCTCCTCTCCTTGCTCAATCTCAGTCTATGTGTTGCCATTATTTACAGACAGAGCGTTGAACATAGTGATCATACCTGTCATGTTTGCCATGTTGTGCTATCCTTTGTTGAAGTTGGAAGCTGCATCTTCCTTCTCCAGCATGTGTAGGATTCTATTGAACTGACTTGGGTAAGGGTAGGCTGTGTACCTAATTCACATCCTTTCCCTTCATCATAGGAGCAGCTGGAGCAAAGTCATCAACTGGTTCTTCCTCATCCTTAGAAGCATTCACATGATTCACTGCATCCTGACTTCTCTGAGACCTGTTATGCTGGATTGATGGCCTTGACTTCTTCTTAAACTTTCAATCATTTGGATAACTTACAAGCTTGTAGCATACATCCTTAGAGTGTCTATGCATCTTATAGTAGTCATAGCCTATATTCCAATTCCTCCTCTACTTCTTATTATTATTGAAGTGATTTGTGTTGTTGCCTCAGTTCCTGCATAATGAGTTCCCTTTTCAGCATATAGCGCCATAGATTCATTCATTTCTCCAGCAGCCTTAGATCCAGCAGTCATACGCTGGCTCTCATATGATATGATCATTGCATATGCTCTACTTATATTGGGCAAGGGGTTCATCATGAGAATTTGATTACGAGCATGGCTAAATACTTCATTTAACCCCATCAAAAAGGCAAATAATCACAGATACTGAACATGATCAACATATGTCTTGGCTTTGTCATAACTGCAGGCAGGTGGTAGTACCAATGCATCAAACTCATCCCACAGTAATCGCATTTTAGTAAAATAGGCTGAGACTGTCATATTACCCTGATTTAGTGTGCAGATCTCTCGATGAAGCTGATAGCTTCTAGATCCATCAACTTTATCGAATCGTTCTCTCATATCTACCCAGACTACAGCAGCATCTGAAGCATACACTATGCCGCTCAACAACTCCTTGGATACTGTGTTCATAATCTAAGCCAATACGAATGTGTTACACTTCTCCCATTGTTCCTCCAGCTCTGATTTGTAATCAGCCTTCCTGCATGTGCCTAGAACAAATCCTAACTTGCTCTTTGCTTGCAAGGTGATCATTAGCGATCTGCTCCAAAGTGCATAATTCTCAGCTCCTGTGAGTTGAACTGAAGTCAGCATGCTACCTGGAGTATCTGAAGGATGGACGTAGAGAGGATGATTGTGGTTCTTCGAAACTTGATCCAAAGTTTCAGCTAAAACTCGATTCACAACAGCGGTTAAATTCACCGCTGTCTCCATCGTCTTCAAGCTTCGTCAATGGCCGCCTTTGTGACCTAAATTATCGTCGTCGAGCTCTCTCGCTCTGATACTATGATAAGAATCACAACGGCATCGACAGTTGAAGAGGAATATGCAAACAGAAGAATCAATTGAGAGAAATTAAGAGGAATTGAGAAGAGAGAAATTAGGGATTCTTATTTCTCTATAAAAGTGAAGCTCATTGCACTGTACAAGTGTATTTATATGTGCACTTGTGTATATACAACACAGTGTACTGTGTACAAGTATATATGTATTTACACTACTGTGTGGCCTATCTTATGGAATCAACTCCCAACCATTATCTTAACTAACTAACTTCCTTGCTAACTAACTTTAATCAACTAATTGACTTGTACTAACAAGAATGTAACTAACTGATTTCATTAATGTCAATAGTATGTTTGTTTGATCCACACACTCACAGGTTGAACAAAACGCAAGAGCTGGAGTTGATCACACAACATCCCCATTGAACGATAACTTTGATTTCACAAATGTAGGCTATCAACCCAACAGTAAGTAAATATTATTATTTTTTTCAATAGCAGTAAACATATTTGATATAAAAATTGTTAAAAATTTGTAGGTGATTTCATGGGACAAACACACAAAGACGATAAGATAACTGGTTTGGGAGACATTGAAGATGTTCTGATTCCGAAAAAATTAGCCCACCCAATTTGTTCATGATGAGGGTTTTTTTCCTTATTTTTTTTAAATTATGTGTATCTATTTGGTTTTAATCAATATATACTCTACTCAGTTCAGTCATAGGTTGCTGTTAAATTGTTTATCATTGGTATATTATTAGAATAATATGCAATTATATGCTATATACTATAATGTTTAAGCACCAATTTTTCAATCTATTCGTTTTCTTGTTTTGGATTTTTTATTGTTTTTCAATTGGGTATTCAATGGCATGCAGTTTTTGTATGACTATGGCTTGCTCTTTTTGATTTTTTTGGGAATAAATTTATTTTTATTCATGGCATTTTTCTTAGTGATTTTTTAGTATAAATTATATATTTGATGGTTAATATAATTGCTGTATATTTTTTTGAATTATTGTATCCACTTCTTTTGGAAGGTTGCCAAGCTATTGGACATAATCATTAATATCTCATGTCAACTAAAATATGTTTTACCTAATTTTTTTAAAATTTAAATTAAAATGATGCAAAACAGGATGCAGAATATGGAAATAAGCATAATGTTGCTGGCTCTGAAGATAACCAAAATAATTTTTGTTTAATTTTGATTTTTTTTAAGTATGCCTGTTTCTTATCAACTTTTTTTTTGTGTGTGTATATGCAGTGGAAAGGACCATAGTTGTTACTAATAATGACACTATTCCTGGAGATTCAACCAACAAGCCGCCAACTATAGATGATTATCCTGATTTCACCAACTCCCAAATCATTGCATTAGACACTGTCTTAGCTGAGATGAATACTTTGAAAGTGCAACCATGCAATAGGAATCCGGGCGGATGGGAATCATCACCATTTATTTTGTTGCCTGATTTCAGAAGTAGTGCAAGTCTGCATCTCATATACTTTCCCATCAAGCACCCATTTGCCAAATATGAAGACTTTCATGTCGATGATGACTTGGTAGTTGAATTTATGGATTAGGTTTACAGAGATGCTAAGTCAAGACGTGGCAAGTACGTGGAGCAAGTTCATTTCTTTTAGTCACAACATTTACTATTTACATCTTTATTACCATCTTATTTTATTTTTCTTGGATGAATTTTATGAAGAAAATCAGCTTATACGGTTGCAAAGAATAAGATGGAACAACCAATGAATCTCGGAGTTGTAATAGTGGAGAAAATGGATTGTTTCAACATAATGGTCCATCCCAGCAGGCCATGGGAAGATAAAGTATTTTCCTCATACACGTTGTAATATTTTTTAATCATATTGTATTCACAATGTGGCGGCAATCCTAGTGCATATCATTTTAACATAAAAATGGCATGAAAAATATGTGTTTTTTTTTGAGTAACTATGTAAATGTCCATGTGATTATTATGAGATTAATGTTTTTTTTTTCGAATACAATGATATGCTGCTTTTATACCTATTTTAAAAAATAAACCGAATGCTGAATTTTGCTTTAGTGTTGGTATTGCAACCATACCTTTACAGATATACACACAAAATATAAACTTCATTTTCATAATATACGTATTCTCATAAATTATATTATCATGCCAACTTAGTTACTAATAATGGGCATAAATTGGCATTAAAAGATGCATATAATTTTCTAGAAAACTACACAAACTATATATATAAATACTAATTTTATATCTAATTAATACAATTTTTCTTATAATACAACAGCATATTGATGTGATTTTGTACAATCTAGGAAAGAAGTTCAAGTACTCTTCGAATATCCAAGAATCTTATACAATAACAGATTTTTGTTTCATGCCTTGGATCACAAACATTGAGAAACAGTGAAGAGCATTAAACTTTAACATGAGGTCCATATCCCCTGATCATGATATTGGTCAGTGTATCAGGGGGTTTCATCTACTTGCTAACACCCCATGGGAAATGGTTGATAATGTTTTGATTCCTGTTAACATTACTAAAAAATTTCATTGGATTCTATCATGTTTCGCATTAAGAACAGGTGCCCATATGTGTATGATTTTGATGGGAAGACCACTTCATAGGAAAAGAGTAGAGGAATCCGTTAAAAAAAACTCTCAATCTTGATTTCGTTATTCCTAACCAGCACAGGTTTTTATGGCAAAAGGCCGGATATATATTTTAGTAATCTCCCAAGTTATTTACTGACCCCAATCTGATCCTTTGGATTATGTGCTGCTTACTGATATACCTTAACAACATCCACAATCCAAGTATGTACCTTTTCTAACTATTCGATTTGCACATTTTTAACACATGATATATATACATAACCACATTACAAAACATATATGATCAGTGACTGCGGGGTATTTATATGCTTATTTGCGAGTATATTAGCAATGATGTGTTTGACATGTTTGATGTTCAAATTGATGCGGATTATCACTATCAAAGGTACGGTGCCCTCTTGTGGCAGTATGGTAGATGAAAAAATAGCGAAGGCTCCATAAGTGAGTTTGAAGTCACTGGTACAGTTGCCAACAAATTTGACGGTCCTCGAATTCGAAGAGATCATGCTCCCAGCACCTCCAAGTTTTCTAGACCAACACAAGCAAGTTCAAGTGCTAAATAGTCACATACTTTTACGGTCACAGACACTCCTTATACATGTTGTGTTAGGATTGCTAATTTTTGTCTTTATCAACAACAAACTTCTTATAAAATATGCATTTTTGGTATAAATTATTATTTGCGTTTATTTGTTGTTTATATTTAAAAAATAATTGTGGTATAAATTGAGATTAATACATGTATTACTCGTTAATATAAAAATACACTGAATTTATACTAACTAAGTCAATTATCATGGGCTGCTAATTAACTGGCTTTTTAAAGGTGCAGGAGTATATATTAAGGATTTTTTTGTTTCATTTTTTAATATAAGTGTAAATTAATTTATACCTATAAAAATCTTGTAAACTGGGGTGCTAACTCATGTTTTTTTTTTTAATTAGTATAAAATCAAACCCATCTGTTACCACTACATATATATAATGTAGGTGTATATTTGTATTAACATTTGTTTTCATTTTTACTATTAAGATAATTCGATTTTATATCAATATAAATATATATAATGTAGTTGTATTTTTGGATTAACATTTATTTTTCGTTTTAGCATTAAGATAATTCAATTTTATACCAATATAAATTCATGTACCATGGGCTTCGATGTTACTGTTAAATTGAAGGTACATTCATATAATTTTGGTGTAAATTGAGTTTATATTGTATTTTACTTGTTGATATACACATAAACATAAATTATACCATACTAAGTCAGGGATCTTAGTTTATCCACAAAATATATACACATTATAATTAAAATAGTAAAGCAAAAAAGCCTTTTGAAAGTGCACGAAAGTATGTGTGGATTAATGTTTGTTTAATTTTTGATAGTAGTGACACTCTAATTTATACCAACAAAAATCTCAGGTTTACAGATGTATAATTTTAGTATAACTTAAGATTAATACCTGTTTTACTTGTTAATATAAAGAAAATCTGAATTTATACCAAATAAAATCAACTAGCATTGACAGCTAAGTTACCATTTTTAAAAGGTGCATGAGAACATATTTGGAATAATTTTTATGTCATTTTTCAATGTAAGTGTAAACTAATTTATACTAAGAAACGTGTAGCCTGGGATGCTAAGTTTTTTATTTTTTGTTTTGCATTGGTATAAAATTAAACACATTTGTTACAACTTCATATATATAATATAGGTGTATGTATGCATTAATAATTGTTTTACTTTTTATTGTATAGATAATCTGATTTTTTGTACCAAAATAAAGTCATGTAGCATGGGATGTTATGCTACTATTTTTTCCTATAAGACAGCCCTACCCCATGTAAATAAGAATTAATTGGTTAATTCGAAGGTTCCAAAAAACATAGAATGTACATATAATCTAAGAGGAAGAAAATTTTATTCCATACGAGATGCAAAAATAAAATTACAAGAAACAAATGTCTGCAACACATTAGTAAACAATAAAAAAAAACAAAAAAAAATGTCACGATCCAAAATAGGGTCTAGACGCGACACGGCGAATGGGGAACCCGAAGGAACCCCAGACAAGTCTCTTAACTTATCATTATACATCATTGGTCGCGAAAGCATATAAAAGACATAAAAGAGTAAGAATAGGGGCAAAGGGACTAAGGGGAAAACTTGCATAACATCGTAATCAAGAGACAAAGAGTCAAAACTCATATCATAGATACATAGCATGTCCAACAAACACCTCTACTACATAGATAAAAGCGGGGACCAAGACAAGCAACCGGGCTCACTCTCATAGTCAAAATATAACATAAAGAAGAGTGTCTCAATACATAATAAGAGAAACATAGACTAAGGTCCTCGAAGTGGAGGACTCACCAACCAACTTGAGTAGTACCGAACTAGCCATGTAGAGCAGGATGATCAATTTGGGCTCCGGTCCCTACATGGTGATATTATGTAGACAAGAGTATGCGTTAGTACGTTTGAATGTACTAAGTATGTAAGATGCAATGCAACAAGAGATGGGCATCATAATCAAAATGCATAACAATATGCAATAGGCATAATATAATAATATGACATGTATGATCAATGCTTAAGTAAAACATGTTTAAGTAACTCACGCTTATATAGGATAACATATGTGTAGAAAAGACCAAGCTAGATTTTCAAAGTATAAACCCCTTGGTAGGTTGGTGATGATGTCGTCCCATTACCCAGGTGCCAAGGTACAAACCCCTTGATAGGTTAGTGATGATATCACCCCATCACCCTGGTGTCGAGGTACGAACTTCTTGATAGGTTACCAAGGTACAAACCTCTTGAGTTAGAGTTGGTGTGGTGATTTGTGGTGTTATACTTAGGATAGAATAGTTGCATGCATGTTGTGTCTTCATGGAGATTGGTTGATGTATGCATTGGCTATGTTTATAGATCTCTAAAATAGGGTCTTAAAACCCAACCTTTATATGTTTGTGGTGGTATCTAGTGATGAGGTATTGAATTGTGTAGAGCTTGTGCATTATTTGGGGGTAGTGTTGTGAGTCTTGGAGGATAAGAGGTTGTTTACTAAAAGATGATAAGTGTGCTTTATGGATAACAAGAAGGTGGTTAGAATCCTTTAAGGATTATGATATGAGTGTGCTTTAGTTCTTTTTTGGTAAGGATAGCATTGTGGTTAGTGCTCTAAGGTGCCTATGGATAGCTTAGCATATGTGGATAATAGTGGCAAAGAGGAGACTAGTGGGGTCCATCGATTGGCTAGGTTGGAAGTAGGTTGAGGGAATTTGGGAATGGTAGTATAGTGTCCTTGGTGATTCCGAATCTTCTTGGGTTAAGAGGTCTAGATTAGGCAAGGCCTTGATTCCGCCCTTTTAGAGTTGGAAGTTATAGGCGAGAACATGATAGAATGGAGGCTATCTCCCAAGGGGGATATGGTGGTTGTGGTACCAAGTAGACTAGGTGTGTATAAGGTTGACAATTGAGTTAAGGATTGTGAGTTCTTATAGAGTGTAGAGGGAGGTTGGTAAGGTTGCATAAGTTTGGGGATTGCCTATGGATGTAGATATGGCTTGTCCGATTCTTCATGCTTCTAGGTGGATGGGTTGTGTTGGTGACTTTAATGCTATAGCACTCCTTGAAGTTGGCTTAGGAGAAGGTCTCGGTGGAGGTCTTGGATAGAAGGGTGAAAAAGTTGATTAATGAGGATGTGGTATTCGTCAAGACCCCTCTGGAAGAGTCATCTATTCGATGTGTTTCTCGAGGAGCTGGTGTGGGCATGGAGAAGCAATATTTGTATCTCTTTCATTCTCTTCAAGCTTATTATGATATGTCAAGTCCTTTTTATGATTCCAAGTCTCAAGTTTCAACCCTTATTTCATTGCATATATTCATGTTCATGTTGATAAGATTATGAGAATTTTGATGTACATGTTTGAAAATCATGTTTATGTGCATTGTTGCATTTATGTTTGGGCTAAAGTCTACATGACTAATTTTCTTGTGTATGTTTCTTTGACATTCGGGGACGAGTGTTCCTAAGGGGGAGATATTGTGATACCCCATAACTCTATTCTCTTACGTATCCATGTCTCAAGCCTCAGTTTGTTAGGTTTGGGGTGTATTAGGTTCATGGGAGACTCCTAGTACCTAAACGAGTTCAAGGCTTCCCTAAGAGTTGAGTTTTGGGTGATGGTTCATGCAAGGGTCAACTTTAAATAAGCATAGCTTTTAGCACATTTGGAATTAGGTGGCCCACGACATGTCAAATGAAATTGGTTTGATTTAGCTTTCCAATGCACTTGGTTTTACCTCATTCTGAGGTCGGATGAGTGATTTATGACCGTTTGCGTGAGACCCTCTTATGTAGTGATGTCACACAGACAGTTTAACAGGCAGTGTAGCCTTTGACAGGCCATTTGGATGGCTTGGGGCTATAAAAGGCCATTTTTTCCCTAAGGAATGGGAAGCCCTTTGAGTTAGCTTCACAACGCACTTGGTTTCACCTCATTCCGATGTCGGATGAAGGAGTTTTGATTGTTTTTGTGAGACTCTCTTGTGCAGTGGTGTCAAATGGACAGCTTGACGGCCAGTGTGGCCTTTGATGGGCCTTTTGGGGCAGCTGGGGTTGGAGAAGGCCATTTTTTTCACTAAGGAAGGTGGCACGACCAATGGCACGGGCCGTGTAGCTCACCACTAACCGTGTGGATGGCCACAAGGTGTGAAAACTTGTTGGACTTGGGGAAAATGTGGCTAAGGGTGGTGCCATGGGCACTATTGACGGGCCGTGTGGAGGGTGAAAACCAATGACACTTGGGCTTGAGTGGCCTGGTCTCTTTTTCTGCACTAAGTATGGTGCAACAGACCACTAAATGGACCATTAAGCACCACGCGGCCCGTGAAGTGGAAAGTAACGTCAACACTAACTTTTCTCAAGTGTTCTTTCCAATTCCATTTTTATGTCTAAGTCTTGTATCACGGGCACTCCACACAACCCGTGGAGTGCCACACGACCAGTCAAGCCTCCAGTGAGGCCACATTTTGTCAAATTTTTCCCAAGTCCGACAAGCTTCCTTTGGCACACCTTATGGCCATCCACACGGTCAGTGACGAGCCACACGGCCCGTGCTGCTAGCCATGTCACCTTCCTTAGTGACAAAAATGGCCTTTTACAACCCATCTGCCCCAAACGACCCCTCAAAGGCCACATTGGCCATCAAGTTGTCCTTTGACACCACTGTACAAGAGAGTCTCACGAAAATGATAAAACTCGTTCATCTGATATCAGAATAAGGTGAAACCAAGTGCGTTGCAAAGATAAATCAAAGGGATTCCAATTCCTGTTAAACCCCGTAATTTCCTAAGGTTAATTATTAATTGGGATAAATTGTTGGGATTGAAGTATATCTTAAATTTC
>JAOTQR010021090.1:0-17075 GCA_025774065.1 Solanum ossicruentum
ATCAAATATTTATGTTATGCTTATGGAATTGCCTGTGAGGAATATATATATATATATATATATATATATATATATATATATATATATATATATATATGGAAATACATGACATACCCTAGCAAATGTTGGCAATGGTGGTCCTTTTTGAAAGCTAGCCAGCATCAGATTTGCCAACCTATCACCATCTGTATAATATACATATATATAATAATTTGGACAAATAGGCTCCTTACCTTTGATTATAGCTCGAAGTCCACACATAACATGTCATGAATTTCATGAATGTTGAAAGCACATTGTAGAACATAGCAAGAATACAACCAATCTTGGGTCATTAGTATTCTTATTCTCATATTGTCATAACTACCACCGCAGCATATACTCATGACTCATGAAATCTTAGATGTCTTTCTTAAAAGTTTGAAAACTTATCTCAACATTTAGAATAATGTCTTAACTCTAAAAATAATCATAAAGGTTCTTCACATAATGCTTATACTTGGTTCCTTGACCAATTAGTAAAAGAAAGCAATAAGAAAAAAAATCAAATGCCCTAGAAGTTTTAACAGCAGGAGTATGTTTAAGATTATTTAAAATCAATGTGTTATTGTTGCTTCCCTATCACATGCAAGGGTAAGCAGTCAACAAAGTAATATAGTATCTTTTAAAAATTCGAGATATTGAACCTAAGAGACTTCAACGCGCTCTTAATTATCACTAAAATATGACTATACAATGCTTGTTAAGTCAAGAAAAGTGATTGTTACTTACTTCTATAAGAATATTTAAAAAAACTAAACAATGATCAAATGATTGCTAGGTGTTTATCAATGTAAGTGAGATTCCGGGATTATAACCATTTTGACATATGATCTAGCTTCAATTATTTTTAGCACTCCTGGGTTTTCTAATTATTGATTCGCATGGTTTAATTTACCAAGTAGAGTTTCACGTCTCTACCTAGCCAATTCCCATTGACAACCTAACTATATCGCTGAGTGGGGATATGTGTGATCACTGAGAATGCATTAAAACTATCATCCTATATTTGAACCAAGCAAGGTAGATGGGTAGGTGTCATAATTCTCTGACCTAATGTTCACTCTCCAATAAGAAAGCAGTCATTGTCAACTATTAACCCAACTGAGGTTAGGGTCGAATCCACAGGGAATACAGGGCTTGATGACAAGACTTCATCACGGATCATTTCTAGTATTAATGACTACAATCTCTAAATGGATAGGGGGGTGTTGTGATTCAAAAATAAAATAAAATTACTACTAACTATAATGCAAGGAACCACTCAATTTTAAGGAAAACATGGGAATTGTGATCCCCATGGTTCGTTGAATCGATTACCCTAGATAACATAACTACAACTGGTGATTTGCATGCAGGACGGTAACTTAGGTTCTTCCAGCCCTTTTGTGAAGCTGAACATTGAACTTAGGTTCTTCCAGCCCTTGGTCAGCAACCATGGCATGCCAACTAATCATTACCTATTATCCCAGTCAACCTCCCCTTGGTCACGTTTGGTTGATGAGATGAGAATACATCAATCAAATTCTGTCATCTATTTCACTTTTTCTATTCATCACTACCTGGGTCGGGATCGTCATAGTAGGTAGGCTTTGGTGTTGGCCACCATCAAACAACAATAAAAATGAAGGGAAACAAATATTACAAGCAAAACTCCAATCATAGAAATGCAATAAACCTAAGTTATTTCAAGTCAACTGCCCATGGTTCCCACAACCACAAGTTGTGGGTGCTTAGCTACTCATGGCTAAGGCAAAACACATAAAAATGCACATGATAGACATAGTTGAGAGCTTTACCAACAATAGTGAAGAGAATAGGTATCATAAGTTGCAAATCCAAAAGCTTGATTGATCAACAAAGAGTACAAGGCAAGATTTGCAATCCCCAAAATGGGTTTTCCAAGAGAGTATAAGAAACTACTCTAAAAACTAAGAAAAGATTCAAAATGTAATTCTTGATTGTTTACTGGTCGAACTCCCTTCTAAAAAACCTAACTTAAACTATATATAATATTTACAAAATAACCCTAGAATTTACACAGAAAAGACAGCTAGCAGCTGATAAGTCTCGCAGTTATGACTCGTAAGATGACCTATGAGTCGTAGTCGGGGTCTCGTATCAAATTCTTGGCATTTTGGACTGAATTGGTACGACCCATAGGTAGGAGTTAATGCTTGAACTATGACTCATATGTTCTTCTCATAGTCTTGGCCTTCAGTTTTCGGTCCAATATCTTGGCTCTTTGATTCTCGTTACAAGTCCACCTATACGAGTCATAGTATGACTTACGACTCATATAATGGCCACATAGGGGTGACCTCCACTTAGCAGATTTTTGAATTTTGGTCTCTGATTCTTGCTGTGATACCACCCTATGACTCGTAGCTTGAGCTACAACTTGTAGGTGGGCTCATAAGGCCTATACTTCAGCAAAATCTGTAATATTTCTTCAAAATCTGCAAACTTTTCTTCAAAAGCATGCCAACCTAACTTTTTTGCAAGACTAACACAAAAACCACCATAACACTAAAAATTTGCTTTAGGAACTCACAAAATCCCTTGTTTCAGGCACCAAATGTGTTGTATTTTGAGAGCACATTAACACCCTCAACATACAAATGTTGCTTTTCCTCATGCAATGACTTAATCTATGCATACAAAGAGAAATACATAGCAGCTATACTAATGACATATATATCAGCTCCTCAGATCTAGGTACCCAACTTCTATTTTCAAAACAAAGTTACAAAGTTGTTAAGCACACAAGAACAAAATAAGGTACCTGGCAATCCAACTATGACAAGCTAAAGATGACAAGCTAAGGAGCATTGACTATCCACAATCGCTGGTATAGTCATATGCTACCCAAGTAATGCAAATGCCCTCACTTGAAAGAAGTTCCTCATACTCACTCAAAAGCATTTATAATTCAGGGAATGAGTTTACTTCCCTTAGTCCCACTTCCCATTTTTTATATATCTTTTGTTGTTGCTTACTTTGTTTCCTTGACCAAGGATATGTGATTGATATGCTAAGAGGCTTGTTTGTGTCTCTTTAGGTTCCCATTTGCCATGTCATGTCTAGGCCCTAAGGATGGTTCTTGACAGACTTGTATCAAAGCACTAAGTTGTTAATAGTCCTCAGCATCCAACACATCGCGTCGATTAGATTTTATTCATGGTTTTGAAGCTCGCCACAACTATGAGTAAGAGGTTATGAGGCATTTTAGGAAATGTTTCCCTTCTTCATGATCTATGTCATGCTATAGAAGTTAAGGTAAGACTTTTCCCGAATGAATCTTGTTTTTATTCTAGCTCATATCGATTCTGACAGGAAGAAGAGCCCGTACACCCGAGGGGAAACCAACTCCTCCCACTCTTCAAGCTCCTCAAGAAGGTGGGGTAGGCAAATAAGAATTCCAAGATACTATTGCAATGTTGGCCCATGCTATGACTAATCAAATCAACCAAGGGGGCCAATCCCCTCATGCTCCTACTCCCGCCTCATGGGTGAGGGATTTTACTAGGATGAATCCACCAGAGTTCAATAGGTCTAAGGTGGATGAGGATCCCTAAGAATTCATTGATAAGGTGTATAAGGTGTTGTCCATTATGGGGGTGAATTTGGAGAAAAAAATAGAGTTGGCAGCCTACCAACTCAAAGGGGTGGCTCAAATTTGGTTCACTCAATGGAAGATGGAGAAGGGGAAGGGTGAGGGCAGCGTTATCCCTAGGGAAGAGTTCAAAGCCGCATTTCTCAACCGATTCTTCCCTATTGAGCTAATGGAGGTGAAGATGATAGAATTTATGAACCTTAAGTAAGATCTTATGAGTGTGTGGGAGTATGCCCTCAGGTTCAACCAACTCTCTAAGTATGCCCCACAATTTGCTATCGAACCTAGATCAAGGATGAATAAATTTCTGTCGGGTGTGTCCGACTTGGTTAATAAGGAGTGTCATACTGCCATGTTAGTAAGTGATATGGATTTATCCCACCTCATGAAATATGCCGGAAAACTAGAGAGAGAGAAACTTAGAAAGAGAAGGATTGGTGAGTCCAAGAGGGCTCAATTTAAAGGTGGGTTCCAAGGCTCTAAGGGTGGCCGATTTCCTCATGGCCACAAGTTCCAAGGTCGAGGGTCATCCAATGCTTCCAACAATAGGTTAGCTAATGATCAGGTGCCTAATCAAAGATTCCAAAATAGTAATGAGGGGGTGGCAAATACTAGGTGCCAAAAGTTTGGGAAAGGCCATGGTGGCCCATGTTTGAAAAACTCTAATTCTTGGTTTGGTTGTGGTGAATTGGGTCACAAAATTATTGCTTGTTCTTGTGCTCAACTTAAAGGTAGAGCTGGTTGTCTTCAAGGCCAAGGTGCTAATGTGGGCTGAAGGGAGAGGGGAAGTCATCAAGGAGGTGCTCCAAGCCAAAATAGATTCTATGCTCTTCAAGGGGGACAAGGAGTTGATGAGGTGCCTGATGTTGTTACTGGTATGTTAAAGGTTTTTGATTTTTATTTGTATGCATTGATAGACCCAGGTGCCACCCTATCTTTCATTACTTCTTTTGTTGCCAAAAAGCTTCATGTTAGTCCCGAATTGTCGTGTGAAACTTATAAAGTGTTTACCCTCGTGGTGAGTACATTGTTGCTAGAAGAGTCTATAGAAATTGTCCTATGTGCATTCTGCATAAAATCTTTCCTTTTGATTTTGTAGAATTACATATGGTGAATTTTGATGTCATTCTTAGGATGGATTAGTTGCATGCATACTATGCTTCTATTGATTGTAGAACACATAGGGTCAAATTCCAATTCTCTAATGAGCCCGTCCTTGAGTGGGAAAGCCATGATGTGGTGGTCAAAGGTAGATTTATTTCTTTTATTAAAGCCCAAAAGTTGATTTCTAAGGTTTGTCTTTATTCTAGTGCGAGGGATAGGGATGTTGAGTTCAAGATCCTTCTTATTGAGTCGGTTCTGGTGGTTAATGAGCTTCTTGATGTCTTTTTCTATGAGCTTCCCGGTGTTCCTCCAGAAAGAGAAATAGATTTTGATATAGACCTTTTTCCCAATACTCAACCAATTTCTATTTCCACTTATCATATGTCCCCAGCGGAGTTGAAGGAGCAATTGAAGGATTTGCTAGAGAAGGGCTTTATAAGGCCTAGTAAGTCACCTTGGGGTGCACCAGTGTTATTTGTGAAGAAAAAGAATGGTTCTTGTAGAATGTACATTGATTACTGACAACTTAATAGACTTGCCATAAAGAACAAGTACCCTCTACTAAGGATTGATGACCTTGTTGATCAACTTTAAGGGTCTTGTCACTTTTCTAAGATTAATCTTCGGTCCGGTTATCACCATCTGACACTAAGGGAGGGTGACATTCCCAAGACTTCTTTTCGGACTAGGTATGGGAACTTTGAGTTTGTGGTTATGTCTTCTTAGTTGACTAATGCACCAACTATAATTATGGATCTCATGAATAGGGTATTTAAACCCTACCTTGATTTGTTTATGGTGATTTTCATTGCTGATGTCTTAATTTACTCCCATAGTGAGGAAGAGCATATAGATCACTTAATGTGGTGTTACAAATCTTAAGGGAGGAGAGGTTGTATGCAAAATATGAGAAATTGTGTGTTTTGGTTGAAAGAGGTTGCTTTTCTAGGGCATGTGGTGTTGGGTGATGGTATTAAGGTGGATCCTAAGAAAACGGACGTGATTAGAAATTGTCCTAGACCTTTGACTCCATCGGACATTAGACATTTCTTTGATTTGGTGGGTTATTACCAGAGGTTTGTGAATGTATTCTCTTATATTCCTTCTCCTATGGCTAAGTTGACATAAAAAAGCAAAATTTGTGTGCACCGACGAGTGTGAAAAGAGTTTCCAAACTTTGAAAGATAACCTTATCTTCGCTCCTTTCTTGGCTCTACCGTAAGGGTTAGAAGGATTTATTGTATATTGTGATGCCTCACGAATTGGTTTGGGCATATTTTGATGCAAAGTGGTAAGGTGAAGTGTATGCCTCTAGGTAACTTAAGGTATATAAGAAGAATTATCCCACACATGTTCTTGAATTGGCGACCGTGGCATTTGCTTTGAAAATTTGGCATCGCTACTTGTAAGGGATTCATGTTGATGTGTTTACCGACCACATGAGTCTCCAATATATGTTCACCTAAAAAGATCTTAACTTAAGATAAAGAAGGTGGTCAGAACTCCTTAAAGATTATGATATGATTGTACATTATCACCGTGCCAAAGCTAATGTTATGGCCGATGTTCTAAGTAGGGTGTCTATGGGTAGTCTAGCTCATGTTGATGATGGTGAAAAAGAGGTGGCTAGAGAGGTTCACCAGTTGGTTAGATTGGGGGGGTTTTGCTAAAGTTGAAGGCATCGATGAGAGATGGTAGACTATGTGTGCCTAATGTAGAAAATTTGAAAGAATTGAACTTATAGAAGGCCCATAATTCATCCTACTCATTCACCTCGATTTTACAAAGATGTATAGAGACATGAGGTATGAAGAGGAACACTGCCAACTTCATATCCGGATGTCACAATTGCCATTAAGTGAAAGGCGAATATCAAAGGCAAGGTGACTGTCACAACCCAAAATAGGACCTAGACGTGACACGGCAAATGGAGAGCTCGAAGGGTCGCCAAACAAGCCTCTTAACTTATCATTGCACATCATTGGTTGTGGAAGTATGCAAATGACATAAAAGAGTAGAAATAAGGGCAAAGGGAATAAGGGGAAAGCTTGCACAGCAACAACATCAAGAGACAAAGAGTCAAGATTCATATCATAGATAATTAGCATGTTTAACAACATCTCTGCTACATAGATAAAAGCGGGGGCCAAGACAAAGTAATCGAGCTCACCCTCATAATCAAAATTTAACATAAATAAGAATGTCTTAATACATAATAATAGAAACATAGACTAAGGTCCCCAGTGTGAAGGACTCACGAACTAGCTTGAATAGGACTAACTAGCCATATGGAGGAGAAGGATGATATCAACTTGGGCTCCAGTTCATATATCATATAAGTAAGAGTATATGTTAGTACGTTCAAATGTACTAAGTATGTAGTATGGAATACAACAAGAAGTAGGCATCATAATCAAAATTCAAAGCAATAGACAATAGGCATAATATACAATATGGTATGTATGATAAATGCATAAGTAAAATTTGCTTAAGTAACTCATGGTCATATAGGATATCATATTTGTATAAGAGACCAAGCTAGCTATGCAAGGTATAAACCCCTTGATGGTTGTGTGGTATAAACCCATCACATGGCTGATGATAATCACACCTTATCAACACGGTGGTGAAGTATAAACCCCTCATATGGTTGATGAGTACAAACTCCCAACATGGTTGTCTGAGCTCTTATCCCCCGGACCAAGTATGGTCTAATGCAACAATTTATATAAAGTATATCATATACATAAGTTCATTTTATCATCATATAGTCATTCGTATCATATCTCATGCTTTGGACCTTCGACTTCTCAAGAAAACACAACCGGACATTTTATCAATCACTTAGAGGGTGTGAAATGTGGGTAAAAGACTATGCAATTTATAGATGAAATCATGCAAGAAAATATGTTATAAAACCATCAATCAACACCTTGCAACAGCCCCAAGACATCCACACAAAAACGCCACATCAAATTCAACACTAAATAAAAGATATTGAGCTCGAAACATGCTAAAATAACCATACTTTAATGAACTCAAATCACTGTGCTGTTTATACAAGACCCACATGTAAAATCTACTTTAAATCCTGCAAATTGAGTAAAAAGGAGATTAAGGCACCATAGGTGAAAGAACCCAATGGCTAAAACCTACATAATTTAGCTTTTAGAGAAACCTTGAAGAAGATTGGAGATGAAGACTTGAAGTTTGAGTGGAAATCCTTAAATCCGGATAAGGGTTTTAAGACTTGAATTTGGGAGTATATATTTTGCTAAGTGTTCTGGTGAGTACTGGGGAATGTTTAGCATAATATGAGGGTGAAAAAAGGATATGTATAGGTGTTATCAAGTGTGGGAACCCATATCCTAAGACTTATAAGTCTTGGACCGAAAAAATTAAAACAAGCACCGAAAACAACAGGGGCGCGTCGCTAAAGTGTCGCACTAACGTCACTGGAATTTGCATTTTCTGCACAAATGAGTTCTACCAAAATGGGCATAAATCCTTCATTCGAACTTGGAATGAGGTGAATCAGAGTGCATTAGAAAGCTAATGCAAAAGGATTTAAGTTTGTTGGTTTTGCGCCACCCAGTTCTTTCTGTGCTAAGAGATATGCCCCTTTAAAATTGACCTCCTAAATTATGTTTTATGCGATTTTTGGATTTTGATATGGTTGCTGTAAAATTCGGGTTAGACCCATTTCCCACTCAACTGACCCGCTGAACAAGAATATGAAGTTGGATTTTACAAATAATGCACAGATTTTGAGATACACGAAAATTACGATTCTGGGCACTTTCAAGGGACATTTTTGGGCACTTTTTGGCATTGTTACAATATCACCCCCTTGGGAGTATTCGTCCCCGAATGTCAAAGAAACGTACAACAGAAGAGTAATCATAAGGAGATTAGCCCCAATAAGAATGCAACAATACACTTTAAAACACTATTTCAAAACCTCAACATGATTGTCAAAATCGTTAGGAACTAGTCAATATAAACATGAGTGCATGCAATGACATAGGGGCTGAAATACAAGACTTGGAATCATAGAAAAGGACTTGATGTGTTATCATAAGCTTGAATAGAAAGAAAGAAATATGGATGTTTCTTCTCTATGCCCGCACCGGTTCCCCGAGAACCACAAATGAATAGACGACTCTTGTAAAAGGCCTTGGTGAACCCTACATTATTATTAATCAATTTCTCCACTCATCCATCCAACACACCCACTGAGACCTTCTCTTAAGACAATTTATCCTCTACATCACCCACCATCTCAAAGAGTGTTATAGCACTAGAGTCACTAACATATCCTATCAACCTAGAAGCATGAAGAACCGGACTAACCAAACCCCTATCCAAAGGCAACCCCCCAACTTATTCAACCTTACCGACTTCCCTCCACACTCTATAAGGACTCACAATCCTTAGCTCAATTTTCAATCTTAAATACACCTAACCTAGTTGATACCATAACCACTATCTCCCCCTTGGGAGACAACCTCCACTCTTTTACCTTCTCACCCAAAACTTTCATCTCTAATAAGGCGGAATCAAGGCCTCACCTAATCTAGACCTCTTAACCTAAGAAGATTTGGAACCATCAAGAACACTATACTACTATTCTCAACTTCCCTCAACCTAACTTCCAACCTAACCAACTGATGGATCCCACTAGTCTCCTTTTTACCACCATTATCCACATATGCTAGACTACCCATAGGCACCCTACTTAAAGAACCAACCATAACATTAGCCACACCGGGGAAATAATGCACACTCATATCATAATTCTTAAGGAGTTCTAACCACCTACTTGTTACCCAAAATTCACACTTATCATATTTAGCAAAAAACGTCGCATCCTCCAAGACTTACAACCCTACCCCCAAATGATTCACAAGCTCTAAGAAAATCAATACGTCATCACTAGAGACCACCACAAACATACCATGGTAGGATCTTAAGATCCTATTCAAGAAACCGACAATCATCACCGGTGCATAAGTCAACCAAATAACTCTATCAACAACCAAAATGCTCATTCCTAGTTCAATAGCACACTTCGGGTTATCACATACCATTATCCACACTTGGGAGCAAAACACGAACCTCTAATCAACCTTAGAGTAGTGACTAACCCATTACAGTGGACTAAATAGATCGACCATCCTCAACCATCATGTTACAACTTTGTGGGTCCTACACTTAGTAGAAACATGCAAAGCAAGTAGCCCAAACTACCCCACAACCCCAAACACAACAAGATAAGTCGTCATCCCACAAGAATACTTATAATATGCATGTACATACTTTCAAAGAGGCAATAGTCATTTTCCAAATCATTTTAATCCACAATTGGTCTTAAAAACCTAACACCATTCATATTAATTCATAATTAGGCTTAAATGACAAAATCATAATTTTATAGTCATAATACTCATATATAGGAAAAGCCCATTCATACACAAAACGGTGCAAGCACCCCAAGTGCTTAAAGAGGAAAAATCAAAGACATATATGTGATCACAATATTGTCATAACCAGCTTTTTATCAAAATTATACCATAAAACAAAATAGGGCTTACCCATAACATAATTATTTTCAAAATAATTCGTGTACATGAATGAATACATATGAACAATAAGAGAATGACATGGTTAATTAAGACTAAATCTAAAATCACATTTACAATATGAAATTTAAGTGAAATCATAATTAAATCTATATATAAATCCATAGTGTAATCACCCATGCCTAAATAATTCTAAAAGCGGACATGCATACTTATAATTTTATAAACCCTAAGGTAAATCCTCATATAATTTTAAGAATCATAAATTCAAAATCCCAAATTACGTAAGCAAAATCTATGTAGGTTTATTGAAAATAATTTTGAGTCTCCTTGATTAAAAGGAAATCAAGGATCAACCCACATACACATAAATCCTACTAGCACCAAGGAATGACACAAGAAATAGCAACTCTTGGACCTATCAAATCACCCTACTCAAAACTTCGGTCACAACATGGCCTTACATAAGGTCAACTAAGTCATAGGAGCAACAATAGAAGAGAGCCTACTCACAATCTCCGGTAATAGCCTACTAAACCCAAGAGGTTCCTAATATCCGATGAAGTCTAAGGTATAGGATAATCCCTAATCACTTTCGTCTTACTAAGGTCCACCTTAATACCATCACCCGACACCACACATCCAAGGAATGCAACTTCTTATCACCAAGATCCCCACCTCTCCTACTAAGCACCCAACCTCCTTCCATAAACTTGTAGTACTACCCTTAAATGATTCGTGCGCACTACCTCATTA
Source organism: Solanum ossicruentum (assembly GCA_025774065.1). Lineage (NCBI taxonomy): Eukaryota > Viridiplantae > Streptophyta > Magnoliopsida > Solanales > Solanaceae > Solanum > Solanum ossicruentum. The sequence continues at coordinate 11,098 of JAOTQR010021090.1, forward strand.
GGGAATGAACCACATTATTACCACCAAAGCCACCATAAAACTATTTGGGTAGGGACTAAAGATCTTACTCATGAGACTTATAGGCACAACTGGTGCACTAGGCAAATCAATGGACACTACCCCAAAATTCAAAATATCAGAAAGGTCACTAAAGCCTCATCTACTAACAACAATTCTATAGACAAAACAACTTAGGTTCTACACCTCCATTTCTCACAAGATGACAAATTTAACCCCTTGGAACCCAATTGTACCTTAATACAAGAAATGGACCTACCTTCTTTGCTACCATTTAACAAATTCCCACTCAATATAGGCTCGTTAGGGAATGGAGGTTGTCTCTATGGGTCCTACCATCCTTGAACACACAACATGCATGCGACCATTCCATTCCTATAATGATATCCAAATCCACCATGCCAACTCCAACAAACCACAAAGCAAGACCTAATGCAACACAAACTCGGATCAACAAATAGAAACCTTCTAGCAATAATATACCCAAAGAAAGGATAGACACCAAAGATCTACACAACAACTCGGGCACACTAGAAGTCCCACTAGCAACCAAAAGAGGAGAGAAGAAATAATGGCACACCGAGATTAATAATGTATGCACAACAAAGCCAAGGAAACTTCAACTTTTCTATAGAAACATTGGGTGTCTCATCACCCTCTCCTTGCTTCCCTTGAAGAGCGTACAATCGATTGCACCTTGGCACACTACCTTGATGACCTCCCCTTTCCCCTAGGCCTACATTGACACCTTGGCCTAGAGGGCTATCATCTCCACCTTCCAGTTGAGCATGAGAACAACCACTAACTTTGTGCCTAAATCCACCACAAATAAAGCAAGCACTAGACTTTTTCAGACATGGACCACCATAGCCCTTCCCACATTTTCGACACCTAGATTTTTCCACCCTATCATTACCTTTTTTACCCCTTTTTCGCTCATGACGACACTCCTTTATAGAATGACCCATCTCCCGACAACCATAGCAAGCATTAGTTACTCTCAAGAATGGGCCATCATGGCCCCAACCACCTCTTGGGAACCTAACATAAGACAGCACACCACCACCACCTTTATGTTTGGAACTTTGGAACTTATCCACATTACTAGCCCTCTTGGCCACACTATCTCCGTGCTCACCACTAGAAGTCTCAAGAGCACCCACTTGATACTTAAGTTGAGTTGCCAATGTTGTCACCACTTTAGCCATTACCCATAGAACATTTTGAACCTCCACATTAGACATATCGATGTATTGAGTAGCTTGAGACATATGTTGAAATGTAACGGTTATGGGTTAGCAATAAGCCCTAGGGGATCTAACACTACCGTACGACATGGATCTTGAAGAAGTGAAACATTTCCTAAAACGTCTCATAGCCTCCAACTCATAGTTGTGGTACACAACACAACTATGAATAAGACTCTAATCGACGCGGTGTGTTGAACTCTGAGGACCTATGAACCTACTACGTAGATACCAAGTTTGTCACGACCCAAAAGAGGGCCACATGATACGGCAAATGGAGAGCCCGAAGGATCCTTAAACAAGCCTCTTAACTTATCATTAAACATAATTGGTCGCGGAAGCGTGCAAATGACATAAAAGAGTAGAAATAGGGGCAATAGGACTAATGGGAAAGGTTGCATAACAACAACATCAAGAGACAAAAGAGTCAAGATTCATATCATAGATACATAGCATGTCTAACAAGACCTCTACTATATAGACAAGAGCGAGGGCCAAGACAATGCAACCGGGCTCATCCTCATAATCGAAATAGAACATAAAGAACAACGTCTCAATACATAATAATAGAAACATAGACTATGTTCCCTGGTGTGAAAGACTCACCATCTAGCTTGAATAAGACCGACTAGCCACGTGGAGGAGAAGGATGATCAACTTGGGCTCTGTTTCCTACATGGTGATATCATGTAGGCAAGAGCATATGTTAGTACGTTTAAATGTACTAAGTATGTAGGATGCAATGCAATAAGAAGTAGGCATCATAATCAAAATGCATAGCAATCAACAACAGGCATATTATACAATATGACATGTATGATAAATGCATAAGTAAAACATGCTTAACTAACTCATTTTCATACAAAATATCATATGTGTAGAAGAGACCAAGCTAGTTATTCAAGGTATAAACCCCTTGGCAATTGTGAGGTATAAACCCCTCACATAGTTGATGATAATCACACCTTATTAACACGGTGGTAAAGTATAAACCCTTCACATTGTTGACGAGTAGAAACCCCCAACATGGTTACCTAGGCTCTTGTCTCCCCGGATCAGGTGTGCTCTAATGCAACACTTTATATAGAGTATATCATATACATAAGCACATTTCATCATCAAATAGTCATTCCTATCATATCTCATACTTTGGACCTTAAACTCCTCAACAAACCACAACTGGACATTTTATCAAACACTTCAGAGGGTGTGAAATAGGGGTAACAGACTATACAATTTAGAGATGAAATTACACAAGAAAATCTATTGTAAAACCATTTATCAACACCTTGCAACATCCCCAAGACATTCATATCAAAAGAGCTCATCAAATCCAATATTAGATCCAAGATTTAGAGCTCAAAACATGCTAAAACAACAATACTTGCATGAACTCAAATCACTGTATAGTAAATTTATTATTATACAAGACCCAAATGTAAAATCAACTTTAAACCATGCAACATTAATGAAAAAGAGGTTAGGGTACCATGGGTAGAAGAAACCAATGGCTAAAACCTATGTACCTTAGCTTTTGGAGAAACCTTGATGAAGATTAGAGATGGAGTGTTGAAGCTTGAGTGAAAATCCTTAAATCTGGATGAGGGTTTTGGGACATAAATTTGGGATTACATATTTGGCTAAGTGTTTTGGTAAGTATTGGGGAATGTAAAGAATGATATGAAGGTGAAATAAGGCTAAATATAGGTATTTTCAAGTGTGGGAACCCTTAGGCCCAAGACTTATAAGTCTTGGACTAAAAAAATGAAAACAAGCACCAAAAACAAATAGGGCGCGTCATGGAAGTGTCGCGCTAACCTGACTGGAATTTACATTTTCTACACAAATGAGTTCTACGAAAATAGGCATAAATCCTTCATCCAAACTTGTAATGAGGTCAAACCAAGTGCATTGGAAATCTAATTCAAAGGGATTTAAGTTGGTAAGTCATGGACCACCCAGTTCATTGTGTGCTATGAGATATTTTCCTTTAATGTTGACCCTCAGAAATTGTACTTTTTGTGATTTTTTTGTTATGATACTATTGCTCTAAAATTTGGTTTAGACCTATTTCACAGTCAATTTGACCCCCTGAACAAGAATATGAAGTTGGAATTTTTAAATAACGCACGGATTTAGAGATACATGAAAATTAAGATTCTGGGCACTTCCGAGGAACATTTTCGGGCACTTTTTGGGGTCGTTACAGTGGACTAGCCCAAGATATAGATATTCTTACTTGTAAGTAGGAAGATATCAACATGTATTTGGTGGTTGGGTTTCCTATGACTAGGAAACATGTTGACTCTATTTGGGTTGTTGTGAGAATGACAAATCGGCTCACTTCCTGCCAGTCAAAACTACTTATAGTGTCAAAGATCATGCCAAATTGTATGTACATGAGTTTGTTAGATTGATATAGTGCCCTTTTCCACCATCACGGATCGTGGTGGTCAATTCACTTCATATTTTTAGAAGTCCTTCCAAAGGGGTCTTAGTACCAAGGTTAAGCTTATCACTACTTTTCATCCTCAAACAGATGGCCAAGCCTAGAGGACTATCCAAACTCTTGAGGATATGCTTAGAGCTTGTGTTTTAGAGTTCAAGGGTAGTTGGGATGAACATCTTCTACTCATTAAATTTGGTTACAATAATAGCTACCACTCAAGAATTGGTATGGTTCCTTTTGAAGCCCTTTATGGTACGCGTTATTGGTCCCCAGTTAGGTGGTTTGAAGTGGGGGAAGTAACTTTGCTAGGTACATATTTGGTGATAGAAGCCTTGGAGAATGTGAGGATGATTAGGGAGAGATTGAAAAGAGCCCAAAGTAGACAAAAGTCCTATTTCGATGTGAGGAGAAGAGATCTTGAGTTTAATATTGGTGATTAGGTCGATTTGAAAGTATCACGCATGAAGAGTGTGGTCTGATTTGTCAAGAAGGGAAAATTAAGCCCAAGGTTTGTTAGTCCTTATAATGTTTTAAGGAGAGTTGGTAAGGTTGCATATGATTTGGAGTTTCCTATGGAGATGGACATGGTTCACCCGGTCTTCTATGTGTCCATATTGAGAAAGTATGCGGGGGACCCAAGTTCGATAGTGCCCTTGGATGTTGTGGGTGTTTTAGGAGATAATTTGATTTATAAGGAGGTCCTGATGGAGATTTTGATAGACAAGTGAAGAGATTGAGAAACATGGATGTAGCTTCTGTCAAGGTCCTTTGGAAGAATCAACAAGTTGAAAGTACCACATGGGAAGCCGAGGCAGACATGAGAAAGCGATACCCATATCTCTTCCACTCTAATCAAGTAGAAGGTACTAATCTTAGTCCCCTATATGATTTCAAGTCCTAAGTTTCATCCCATATGTCATTTTTCAGGCATTTGTGTTTATATCGACAAGTTTATGGTGATTTTTGACATTCATAGTGAGATTATAAAGAATGATGTTTAAATACATTTGTTACATTCATGTTAGGCTAAAATTTTTATGATTACTTCTTTATACATGTTTCTTTGACATTCGGGGATGAATATTATCATGCCCAAAGTCCCGTTAGGGCGGATTGGCACCCGTTGCCGATAAGGCTCGGGAGAACCAACCTGTATCCATGTGCTTTCTATGCATATTATAAGGGATTTCTACATTCAACATGCTCCTAAGAAAGTAAATAGTAATAACAAGGCTAAAGGAAATGCATATGACTAGGTCGTTGAGGTCACGTTGCCTAAAGTACGAGACATGACCATACTTTAATTTACATAGTTTACAAAGCCTCTAGATAAGAAAAGTACTTGATGAAGGTTGGGACAGGCCCCGCCTCGACTAACTATAAAATACAAAATATAAGCTCTAGACACACAAAGCTTTGAAGCAACCCAGAGCTTGGTAATAGCAGCTAGATATCCTATACTCCTACGGGAGAGATCTACTAGCACTTGTACCTACAGCATGAAATGTAGGTCCCCCGTAAGAGACGTCAGTACGAGATAATATACTAAATATATAAGGCAAAAAAATATTGTATATGAAGTAACAACTCAAATGAAACTATGCACTGGTGTCGGATAAGAGACCACCTTTAGTTATACTGTGGGATCATGAACTTTATGTTATTTTTATTACTTTACCTTTACTGTATAATCTGTGCATAACATGTAATAAAAAAGACCAGCTGATCAGTGGTAAATCTATATCAGGATAGGCCCTAGCTAGGCCTTTCCTTTCACCCCATGGGGTACCCCCCTTAATAGGATCGACCCTAGCTAGGTGATTCTTCCACCCTTCAGGTTACCACCCATCAATAAGCAATATACTTTACCTTTCAATTACCTTTCAATTACCTTTCAAATGATTTTTTTGGTTGTCATAATATTGGAGTTGTAGGAATGTAAATGTAGCATGTGACATGTAAATAATTATACAAGACAATATGACAATGAAAAGAGTACGTTACACAAATAATAAAATGTGTATGAGGTCAAACAACTCATGAAATTTATTTAGATACAAGAACCCATGTAACTTGGTATCCACATATGTCTGCAGATTTGAAGGTGGCTATGTATGGGAGCATATGAACATATGAAAAAGTGGAGACATGGTTAATAGTTGTGTTCGAGTTGGTATGTGTCTTTATGTTCCAAAGAAGAATCTAGATTTCATGCCAAGTAATACGAAATCGAGTAGCCTTACATACCTCGTTGTATGAACTTG
>JAOTQR010021110.1:0-17069 GCA_025774065.1 Solanum ossicruentum
ATCTACCTGACGGCCTTGACGGGGTTTGAGGACTAATCCAACAGTTTTCTGGAGAAGCTGGGAGCCAAAGCCAAAGCCACGAAAGCGTGATATCCCTCCAGATGCATTGCTTCCTGTGTTACTTGAGCTTGCGTCCTTTGACGAGTCAATCTGATCCACCACAAATTCACAACAAACTCCTCTTTTCAAGCCAGATTACATAGATCCAGTCCAAAGTAATATTTACAAAGAAACAGGATAAGACACCTGTCTTGGAGTTCTTCCAATGTCAGGCTCCGAAACACTTCTATTATGCATTGTCATTCTACTGCTATCAGCTGCCGATTCACTTGTTGGCTCTGAGGGGATCAGTGATGACATTGCCATGGTTGATTGACTACTTGAGACTCTAGGTGACACAAACTGATGATGATGTTCATTATCTTGTGAACTACCACTTGTTGGCATCGATGATGGCAAGCCCCCGACAACACGATGAGCCGTGCTATCAAAAAGATTAAGCAATTTACCAACCAATTTTGCAGGAGCCAAATTTGTGGAGAACCCTCCCTGTATTCAAAACGTTCCACAATGAGTACCTCTGAAACAATCATCCTAACATAGATGAGAGGATAAAGAGGTACCTGTTGGTGAGTTTTAATCCTTTCCTCGAGAGATGACACTAACTGTCTCAATGTTTCAGTCTCAGGGGTTCGTCCAGTTTTAAGTGATTTTGACAATGCTTGACAGTACCTAAAATTAAAAATGCTAAGGAACCAGCTGAAAGGATCTCAAGTAACTAGCTGAATAAAAAACTCAGATACTTACTTTAATGCATCTGATATCCTCCCAACTTCAGCTAGCATGAGTGCATACACAAGTTTATATGGTTGAAAAGGAGGGAGAATAAATTGAGAATTCCCCAGCACCTTTGAGTATTCATAAATCTCAGTCCTCTGTCGATACAAGCATTTTGATTAGTCAAGTGAATGTTAACTAGTAGCACATACAGTTACATGAGTGAATTTGCTGTTGTGGCACAATATGTTCCACATTTCTTCCTATTAACTAGAAAATGCACAAAAACTAGAGGTCACCAGCACCTGAATAGCCTCTGGACTAGCATAAGTTCGGGGGAATTTCAAGTGATCTGCACCCACAAGACACAATCTTGCGGTATCTGAATATTGTTCAAAGTTTGCTTCAGCAACTAGATAGCAAATGTGTGCAGCAATAATCTAGCATTTTTCCAGAAAATGTATGTAAGAAACAGACAACAAAGTCAAAGGCAATCCACTGAACGAGAGTAATATAAAAGAAAAACAAGGCATAAGACATACATCACTCCTCTCTTTCCACAAACAATCGCCAAGATGAATAAGCACCAATTCGTCATCCTTTGTTCTGTTTGCAGTAATCACAGCCAAATTCTCTTCCCAATCATCAAGCATGATATTAGCACCAAACTAAGATAAATAGAAGAAATCATAATAAGGTAATAATCCAAAGAAAGTATTATCCTTAAATCTTTAAAAAGCAATAAACTAGGGAAGAAACAATAGAAAGTCAATATCTAGACATAACTCCCTCCAAAGAAACGGGAAAACAAGAGAAGATGAGCCATGTACAATCTATGGTGTTACTTAATAAAACGAAAATCAAAACATCAAAACATAACGCGAGGGTCCTCACTCAAATAACATTCATAAATATCATAATGGTTAAGGGTAGCTATGAAATATTGTGCGGGTATGTTAAGGTTCTGCACACTCGTCATCAAAGCTCTGCATGTTTTACACAACAATGACCACACCTAACTCTTTTTTTAGATAATGGTGGTGCCCAGGCCACCTTGATTATTCCCCCAGATACCCTACCAGCACAGGTACCGAGTAACTCGAGCTGCCAACACTTGGGTGGATAGGAAGAACTTGCCTAGTCCTTTCCCCTTTTTGTCTCTGCTAAGAATTTGCACCCAATGCCCACACCTAACTTATCTCCAACCAAACAGAAGATCTTGGACTTCAAAAGAGCAGCCTTATTGAAATTCCAGGGATCAAAAAGTACATAGCTATGCTCCATTTCCCTTTTTTTAAAATTACTATTCACCTTTAGGTATGCACTAAAATGTGTTCTGAACTTTTCTTATTGAAGCTTTAAAAGTCAAAGAACGATTATGATACTATTTTTACAACAGCATAGAAATGATATACTCTATAGAGTGAAGATAAAAGAGCATGTCAATGGCAAGCTCCAGTTTGAAGGCTCAATTCTTGGGGATCAGGAAAATCATTTAAAAAAAAATAAATCCAAGTGGAAGAAAGCAGGAAAAAAAACTAATGAATACGAACTGCTTGTTATAAGTTATGAACACAACACCTGTGCAGGCTGCTGAACTGCATTTACAACAGGCATGCCACTTTGAGCTCTAGAATCTAGAGAAAAGACATCAGCAGGTTGACCAGCAATTAGTAGGCACAGTGTCCGCAAAGGTGACCCTGCTACTAACTGTCGAAGTGCCATTTGCTTCACTGTTTCTGCGTAGAACTACAATTACGCATGAAATCAAAATATATTAGATAGATATAAAACAGAGCAAGAGGAGAGAAGGAGGAGGGTGGGGAAAAAAGGACTACGGAGAACCAAACAAACCTGATCACCAAGTTGTGCAGCGAGAATCAGAGCTGGCCCCCACAACTGCCCTTCTTGTGCACGTTGTAATGCTTCTTTCTTTCTACCAGATACGAGAAGACTTTGAACCTCAGCAGCTGTAGCCTTAAAGCGTATAACGAAAACGGCTGGTTGATTTAGCAAACAATTAACATAGCAACTAAGAACAAAAAGTTTGTATAAGAATTACCTGCATCTGTCCTTCAGAAGGCAATGGCTGCAAGCACTGGGGAACAGTGGCATATTGATTGAATTGCATCCCATTCCTCTTCACAGATGCAAACAATTTGGCTATCGCTGTTTCTGGAACATCACTTTCCTGTTAAAGTAGCAGAACCAAGTTAGCAACAGCTACTGAGTTTGTTGACTTTGGTGAAAATAAAGTTAGATATGAGCTATTTTCATGCTATCAGGTTAGATGGTTGTCCAAGATGAAGAATGTAAATACATCAAGGAAAGGAAGACATTCCTTCACATAATTTTTTTTGACAAGGTAAAAAGGAACTGCGGAAAAGCAAGTTTAGCAAGCTTCACCAAATTTAACCAAATATTGTGAAGAACTTAAGTGTGTCAAAATTCTAGCTATTCTCATTTGAACATAATTATGTCTTTTTGTTACCTTCCTCAGAAAACATACGTATGTCAAAATTATAACTGCTAGAACTTCAATACTTTTTCCTAGTTATTATTAGGTATTACAATATCAAAACCTATGGTGTTAATTCTAGTAAAAGATCTCTTTAAATGATGATGGACTCGAGACTTCATGTATTTCTGCAGTGAAAAACATCAAAGAGAACACAAATAATGAAAAAGAAACAACAACAATAACAACATACCCAGTGGAAAATAATGAAAAAGAAACACGTCCCCCAAAACCTCCAGCCACTCTTTGAGATAGACAGTGATTTAGAGATGGAGCGGAACAAAACAAAACCTTCCAGTGCCCAATCTCTGCCCTACTTCACAACTCTGCCCATGTGGTGATGCAAGCGCCTAATTATGGTTTCCTCTCTCTTGGCTCCACGATTATTTATTTATTAAACTGCAGTCAACATCCATTACTGGATTTTCTTTCTTGTTTCCTACCTAATCCTCTCATCATTTAGGGAAGAGAACCAGTTAAATTATTTAAAACTTGGGGGAGATGCACCCACCATGTAGGTGATCAAGTCAAAAATTCAAAAATATAGAGAGCAATTTATCCAAAAGCCAAAGGTATGCTAGACTCAGAACATGTAAGACGCATGAGAAACTATAAAAGTCAGTGTGCGCTTATACCATAAAGTTTCTGAAATCCAATGAAGTTGTACATGTAAAAGCATTTATCAAAGTCTTTCAGTTGATAAAAGTGACACTAACTTCTATAAACCCAACTAAAGCAACTCTAGGTTAAGATGGAGATATCAAAAGGCATTAGAAGTGAAACTAGTTAATATGCCTATACAGGCAACACAAACAGAAAACAATAAGCAACGGAATAAATTTTACTTAGTTGGACAAGAACTTGACTTCAACCAACAGTTTGTTTGGAAACATTAGAACAAGCAATCAATAACTAAATACCAGCATGTTATTTCTACAAATTTTTCAAATTTTACCTTTAACACAGCATCAGTAGCAAAAGGAGAACGGAATTTCCCATAATATTGACATGCTATTTTTAGCAATGACAGAAGCAACCTCAAAACTTCGCCTTTCCTGTAATCCATGTCAGCAGATTCAGAGTTCGCAATCCTCTCATCGATCCACTTATTCAAATCCTTAAGACTGGGACTTCCACCAACTAGTGGACCAGGGAATGACTGTTGGCACAAAGCTCGGGTATAGTCACATGCCCCCGTCACAAGACTTGAACTGTCAACTCTCTCAGAGACAACATCCATCAAATTGAGCACAGATATTGAACTTCCTACAGGATTCTTTACCCATCATGCACAAAGACTTTCAATCATTAGTAAGAGTACTGCAACCAAAAATGTCAGGGAAAGACAAAAGTCAAAACAAATTTGACACAAACCTGACTTCCAAAGGATGAGCTCCCAAAAGAACTGTGATCTTTCATCACAATCAGTTTTCCACCAAAACCAAAAGAAATCAAAGCATGTGGCGGACGGCCAGCAGATGATTTTCCTGCAGTGGGAGCATGAGCAAACTGCTGGCTACTCTGAAATGCTTGTTGTGAATAACTGGCTGTGATTTGAGTCCCATAATAATCACTTGAGCCATGCTTCTGCTCATGATGCTGGAGTGTAGGCTGACTAAATTGCTGACCCAAACCCCTAGCAGAGAAATAACGTTTGTCATTTTGACTTTGAATTGTGTTTGCATTGTATGGAACTGTTCCATCATAATGATTAGGGATTTGGCTATTGACGTGGCTGCTTACAGAAAAAACAGGGTTGTAGTTGTTCTCTAATTGTTGGTTCCCCCTATATTCTGACACGGTGTTACTTTTTGCAACATTTTCATTTTTCCCTATATTTGAGCTATGCTGATTCTGATTATAATTGCCAAAAGAACGAGACCAGTTGTAATCTCCTTCACTGCTGCTAAACTTTTGGGATCTGCTATTGTCATTCTGCCCATATGCACCGTAATTCCTTTGCTCACTAGAGCCATACCAGTTGTAATCTCCTCCGCCGCTGCTAAATTCTTGGAATCTACTATTGTCATTGTGCCCATATGCACCGTAATTCCTTTGCTCACTATTGTGAGAGAAAGTCAGGACTGAAGCCAAATCATTCTGATCCAGTTGACTCTCACCTTGAACAGTTGATTGAGCAGACGATGTGTAGCTTTCCAGAGAGCGCCATTCAAGTGCAATAGTATCATAATACCAACCAGGGTACTGAGGATCAAAAACCATATGTGACGGATACCCATTGTTAAGTTGTGAAGCCTGATTACAGTCAGTCGTGACAACACCTGCATCACCAGCCAGTGACACCTGATTCCAGTCAGTCACAGTCCCTCGATTGTCAGTCGCCTGCATAGCCTGATTCCAGTTTCCTACATTCTCAGTAGCACCGTTCACCTGTGAAACCTGATTCCAATTAGTAACACTCTCAGTCGTACCACTCTCAGCTGCATTGCCAGATAATGACTGAGCAGTTTTCTGTAGGTACGAAACCTTGGGCGTTCCATCAGAAACAGCCCAATCAGAAACTAAATTAGAATCAGTACTTCCTTGTACATTAGCTCCTGATTCATAACTATCAACCTGATACCACTGCCTGGTACTTACGTCATACTTCCATCCGGGATAAAGATTTTCCCAATATTGACTACTATTTACATCCTGTCCATCTGCAACTTGTTCTGCAGTAGCATCATGGGCGTAACAATCTTGACCCTGTGTTAAGGAACTAGTATTCTCCGAATATGCTGTTTCATGAACATGTTTTGTGTCATGAACCTGTTCAGCGGGCAAAACAGTTGAACCCTTATTCATATTCTCACCCACATTTCCTGCTGCATCACCATTACTATCTCCCAATTCATTGAAGAAGTCCATGTAGGATCCAAAGCCAGAAGCATCGTTGGCAACTGGATCAGCATGGAAAGCACTCCATCCAACTTCCTTCACACCCGAAATGCTCGATCCACTAGTCTGATTCTCCGTCTTGCCATCAGTTACCTCAGTCTCCAAATTACCATTGCTGGATTCGAGTAAACCATCTGACCCCACAGAAGTCAATGACACTAAAGAACCACTACTCTTCTCTCCATTCCCCTCAACGACCAAACCCGGTTTAACACTGCTATCACCACCTTTATCTACTTTCTCCCTTTCCTTCCCAGTATCACTACTTATACCACCATCAACTCCACTTTTAACATCATCACTTATACTGAGATCAGCAAAAGCTTTAACGTCATCAGCTTCATTCCCATCAACATACACCGAGCTCGCACCCAAACCCGGGACCGTTGATGATGTAGTTACATTGAAACCAACATCGTCATCATCATCATTAACCAGTTTATCAAAAAAATCCTCATCCGTCTGATCCTCCACTAAAAATGGAGGATTCGAAGCCATCTAACTAATCCTAACCCTAAATCCTAACAAAATTTCGCTCAATCAAACTCCAAAATCCAGCTAACAAGTACCAGATCCGACCTCAAAACTTCAACTAATTGCAGAAAAAAAACAATTTCTGCATTGAATTGAAGCACAAAACCAGCACGATCTAAGTTTTTCGCCGGATCCCGACACACCCAAAATCAAACCCAAAATAATCGCCGAAAATTGGGAAATTGTTGGATTAAATTCAACGCATTAGAATTGAAAACACAAACAGAAAATTAATGCATAAATATATTTATGCTTAGTTTTTTTTTTTTTTTAAATACAAAGCACAAGAGAGAAAGCTCTAGTTTTCCTTTTTCGGTACCAAACATCTCAAAATGTTTATATTTACTATTTTTACGTATGACGTAATTATATCTTACTTTTAAATTTTCTATCTAGGTTTGACATTTATATAAAAATTTGATTAAATTTGAATTTGCGAAAAAAGAATCATACTAAGGATAATCTATTATTATTTACTAACTATCATTAACGGATGTGGTGTAGTGGATGGGAATGTTTTTCTCAGGTTCAAGCCTTGGAATGAAAAAATTATCAGTAGGAAATGCTTCGTTCCAAATGGGACTTTACGGGCACGAAATTTGAATATAGATAAACTCTAATATGAACACCCGACGCCACACCATAAGCTCTAAGCTATATATATACACACACTAACTAGCATACTATCATATCTCATTAATTTTGTTTTACTATAAGTTTCTCATTTGACACTTTAATTGACTCAACTCTCAAAATACTTATAGGTCTAGTATTTATAATTTTATTTTATTTTTTAAATTTTATATTGTGTTTGCTATTTACGTTGATTAATTCAAATTCAAAAATAAAAATCATGTGTGAAGAGTAAAAGCTTAGTATATTTTGCTTGTTTTATTTTTATATTTTACTAGATAAAATGCTCGTGCTCAGCATGGCCCAATATGTTATTTTTTATGAATTTTTTTATAAATACAATTAAAATAATTAGACTAAACTCAATTAAAAACCTTCATGCTAACACATCGGAATATAATAATTAAACTCAATTCAGTCAAAAGCTTCATACTAACACAACAGAATATGTCATCTTTGTATACAAATTGTGAAATAGGATGCAACACTTATGTACATAGCTATTCATATACTATAGGGGAAAAGGCATAAATTTTCCCCTGAAGTTGTCCCGAAAAGTCAATTATACACCTTAACTATTTAAATGACATTTTACACACTTGTACTTTCCCATGAATTTATTTGACCCTTTCTACACCAAATCCCAAGCGTGTTTTTGTCACTCTCAGTTAGTGCGTATTGACATTAAATTAATTTTTTTATATTAAAATTAAAAGTATCATGTACAGAAGAAGAAGCGAAACTCAAGATCTCGAAGAAAGAGAACCAAAAATGATGAGAAAATGTTCAAAATAGTGTTCTTCAGATCTTGATTGGAAGTTTTTACTCCTCATTCTTCCTCCACTTTCTCTCCTTTTTTACATTTCTCTTTCCTCCATTTCCGCCATAGCCAGTAATGCTTTTTTCACTTTTGGCCCTCTCACATCTGTTTTCAACAATAATACCCTTCTGTCTCCACCAATTTTCGTGAATCAATTGGATTGGTCTGATCCTCTATTTTCACTGATTTTTTTGAATCAATCGATTACAAAGGAAGAGTTAGACCGGTTTAGAATTGTTGTATGTATAGTGGGTGAGGCTCATAGATTTGAACTAACTGGGCCTTCTATAATTCAAAAAATTATGAAAGTTTATTCGAATTCTAATCTGCTTTGTTTGTTTTATTTATGGTCAAAATCGAATCCTTCTGAGACAAGTATTTGGAGAAATTTTGGGAGTAATTGTTGGTGTGAGAGATTTTTGGGCTTGGATTTACAATTGAATTTGTCAAATAAATCTTTTCTATAGATTTATGGTGGGTGAAATAAAATGGAAAATTGATATTCAAAATACCAACATTCACAAGTAATAGTAGGTGTACATAGATTCGATCTACTTCTAGTTTGAGGCCTTATCTTTTATCTCTATTTATGGTGTGGTGTGTATTTGTGGCAGTTGTGTAGTGAGAATTATTAGCAGTTAGGCCGTTTCTTTGACTATTGAAGGCGAGTGCATTGCACTCTCTACATAATATCTGGGTTTGGGATAGGAATGGTTAAAAAAATATATTTTGTCATAGTACAGGTGTGTAATAGGTCATTAAATAGTTAAAGTGTGTAAATGACTTTGGGGAACAACTTCGGGAGTGAATTTAAGCCTTTTCCCTATATTATAGGATTCTTTCATCTCTAATATGTGCATTAGCACATTTGAATTCATCATTTCTTATAAGTAAGAGTTGTAATCATCAACTTAGCAGAAATTTTTTTAGTCATTCTAGAAACAATCTTATAAAGAAATTTAGGATGAATATCTGCAAAATGGAAGTAAATAATAATTATTTGAAATCTCGAAATGGATACCAAACCATTCTAAAAGTATCGTAAGTAACAACAAAATATTATTTTTTCAACATAACAATGGAGAAGGAGGGAGACTAACAATGTTTTACTAATTGAAAAACATACTGCTAAAAAATATGATATGAAAAACCAATTAAAATTTCAATGTTTATTCAAATTACTAATCAAAAATCACAATTCAATTGTAGAAAGTGAGGTATAAAAGCCTATCATCTTAAAAAAATTTCAACAATTGAAAACTCAAAAAATGCTTAAAGCTTGCGTTATAATTATTTTAGTTTTTCTACAATCCAGGAATCTAAAAGAAATTATAAAGATTAAGTCTTTTATGTGATTAAAAAAATATAAATGAAGTTGTGTGTAAGTGTTTTTTCTTTAAAAAGAAAATTTAGAATAGAAATTTAGAGTGAGAAAATCAATAAATATTTTAAATGGCTATGAATCATTTGCCCTTGAATGATGAACATAAAACTATAGATAATAAAAGAGTACAATTGATATTTCTATAATTGAGTTGTGTGTAAGTGTCTAGTTTTTGTTTTGTTTTTTTTCTATTTTTATTTTTTAGAATAGAAAATTGAATTAAGCAAATCAGTAGATATTTGATATTGATATTTATTATTTATCCTTGTATGATAAGCGTAATTATATATTTGTAATGATATTTCTAGGATTAAGTTGTGTATAAGTGTTTTGTTTTTTGAATAGAAATTTGGAGTGAAAAAATCAATAAATATTTTAAAGTGTTATTAATCATTTGTCCTTAAATTATAAGCATAATTACAAATATACCATTGGTCGTCTATGAATTGATTTTTCGATATAATAGAAAATATAAATATAAATATATAATATAACAATGTTATAATTAACACAAATTAATTATTTTTCGTTAAAATTTTTTCTCTATCAAATATTAAATATTTTTATTCACTTTTATTTATTACAAATACATTTCATTCCACTTGCAAACATGTAAACTTCATTTTCATAAAAATCATAATATGAGTATATGTTACCTCTTGTCTCCCAAGATAAATTATTACATGAATATATACAATTTAATATGTTTCAAATATAAAACTATCAGATATTAAAAAAGTATCATATTTAAATTTTGACTGGAGTAGAAAATTAAAAATTATTATTGTGGGGGAACAATTAGTGCTGCACTGAATTGAACATATAATGACAACAAAATAATAAGACGAAAAATGATATTATAAACATTTCCACACGTGTTTTAGTCGAACAAAATTTATTATTTTACGCGCTCCATTATCGCATTCTTCTCAAATAATTTTAGTGGAGACTATAAAATACAATACTGTGTATGACTTTATTGCTTTATTTTGTCCTAAATTTGTTTCTTTTTGCGTGCCTCATAAAAATATTAATTTAGAAGAACTTTTAAACGTTTTCCTTCATATGTTTCTTACAATATAGTTTTTTTAATTAAATATTTTTCCTTATTTTTGTGTTTGTAGTTTTTAAGCATATTTATTTTATTATTAAAAATAAAATAAAAAAATTGGTCAATTTTGTGTTAAACTACTTGTAATCATATAAAATTTATCAAAATATAAATTTTATAAACTGATTCAAATTATATTAAATTCAAAATATATTAGTCAAAAAATAAATATTATGAATTAATATAATTGGGTTAATTAATTAAAATCCAATAAATATGGATTTAACTGAAAGTCCAAATTCACTTTATTTGGGATACAAAAGATGACCCACTTTATTAGGCTCAATATCTTCTCATCTTAGAGGCCCACTTGACGCCACATGTCAGATGATGTGGCATGCCAAGTCAAACAAAGAATCCAATAGGATCATGCCATGTGTCAAAATGACAGGTCCATTTCATTAAAAACTAACATGTCATGTCACTTAAATCTAATTGGCTGGGAGAAGGCTTGATTCTATCATGACTCCTCTATTTTACAACTATATAGGGGTTTTCATAATTCAAAATGAACATTAAGAATTCTAACAAAAAGTTAGAGAGAGGTCGTGGATCAAACGCCACAATTTTTCTACAAATTCAAGAATTCAAACATTCAAGCCTTCAAGTTCAAAAACAAACTTAAAAGCTCTTAAACTCAAGATTTAAGATCAAAATTAAGATTCAAAATCAAGAAACAAGATCAAAATCAAGATTCGAGATCAAAGTTCAAGATTGGATTCAAGAACAGACTTCAAATTCAAGAACAAACTCCAGAGCCCTTGAATTTACACTTGAAAAGGTGAATCAGAGGATTGGTAGAGATTGTAACACTTATGTTATTGAAATCAAATACTACAAATTGTTGCGATATTTTCGTTCTTGATTATTATTTTTTCAACGCAAATTTTATCGTCTACAAATTCTGGCACACCCTGTGGGATAGTCTCTACCTCTCATCTCAACTTTTCAAGCACCAAAGAATACTGAAATGGCTTCAAAGAAGATTTCCCAATCAACTTCCTCTAAGGCTGTTGATTCCAAGTTCTCTGCTCAAGTGGAGGGAATCCTTGGTGTTACTTTTGGAAGTGTCAGAGTTGTTACAAGAAGCAAAGCTACTAATTGGGACAACAAACACTGCGAGTGTCATCCTCGCCAACTCCTGATTTTGGTTCTTCAAACCCAAAGGGAGCGAGGCCCTCTGTAAATGCTTCCGAAGAAGGAAGCAGTGTTGCTGAAAAGATTAAGCAGATGTTGGCTCTGCTTTAGGTCTCCGGTTCCAAGACTCTACCACAAAGAAGGGCCATGACTCATCTAACGAGTCTTCTCCATGTGCATCACGTAATGTGAGACCCCTTGAAGATCAACTTCCATGATAATCCATGCTACTCTTCTGTGCCTCCAATAGTCATGCAAGCGACAACTAATGCTTCATCCATGGAGGAACAACTTGCGAACCTAGTGAAGATGATGGAAGGATTGACTAGACATGTGCAACACCAAGACTCTCGCATCGACAAATTGATGGATAAGGTAGAAGGTTTACTAGATGGAGAATCTAGCCATGCACCAAGGAAGGGTATTGAGATTCAAGAGGCTGAGAATTCTGTGAAGCAAGCATCGACTATCAAAGAGCTGCCTGTTACTACCGAAGGACGATCCCACTTGATCAATTGAAGGAGTTCATCAAGGGGACCATTAAAGACAAGTATGAATTCTCCACAAGGTCTTCCCATGTGTATGCTAAGCCTTACACTGCGAGGATTGATAGCCTCAGAATGTCTGTCGGTTATCAACCCCCCAAATTTCAGCAATTCGAAGGCAAAAGAAATCCAAAGCAGCATGTTGCATACTTTGTGGAGATATGTAATGACGCTGGGACCTATAGAGACCATCTCATCAAATAGTTCGTCTGTTCCTTGAAAGGAAATGCCTTTGACTGGTACACAGACCTTGAGCCTCATTCCATTGACAGCTGGGAGAAATTGGAGCATAAGTTTCTTAATCGTTTCTATAGCACTAGGTGTACAATGAGCATGGTAGAACTCATAAATACTCGCCAAAGAAAGGATGAACCTGTCATCTACTTCATAAATTGGTGGAGAAACGCGACCTTTAACTGCAAAGATAGACTTAGTAAAACCTTTGGTATAGAAATGTGTATTCAAGGGATGCACTGGGGGCTTCTGTACATCCTACAAGGGATCAAACCTAAATCTTTTGAAGATCTAGCAATGTGTGCTCATGATATGGAGTTAAGCATGTCTTCTGCTAGAAAAGATGGAATGCTTGTTCACGATCCTCGCAAAGGGAAGGGCAAACAAGAACCCAAGAAATGGGGCAAATTTGTGCCCAGGAATGACAACAAAGAGTCCATGAATGTCAATATCTCACCTGTGAAGTTTACTACGAAAGTGAGTAGGAAGCAAAGTGTAAAGACGACTTTTCAAGAGCGTCCAAATCGAAAGCTAACCTTGAGAGAGATGCAGGAAAAGGAATACCCTTTTCTAGATTCTAATGTTCCTAAAATTTTTGAGGAGTTGGTTGAGCTAAATGCTCATTAAGTTGCCAGAGATAACTGGATGAAGCTGAGAAGACTAATGACCCAAATTATTGCAAGTATCATAGACTTATGAGCCACCCTCTTGATAAGTGTTTTGTCTTTAAGGACAAGGTTATGTAATTGGTTAAAAAAAGAATATTGTCCTTGATGATGGAAAAACAAGCTCTAATCAAATCTCTATCGTATTTGGCTCGCTTGACCTAGTCCAAATATGTCCACCCGAAGAAGAAGGGTCAATAAAGCAAGAGAATTCCCAAACCAATACAAATGATGATGAAGGTTGGATTCTCGTGACTAGGCGGAGACGCAATAAGACGAGTCCACAAAAAGGATCACTTGAACAACCAATCATACAAAGGGTAGTGAAAAGATTAAAGAAGCAGAAATCCATCAAGCGTCCAAAGGGGCCAAAAGTTGAAAGGCATCACCACTAGAAACTGCGACATCTTGTGACTTTTGGGGAATTCTTACCAAGTTGGTTCTGCATGGAGGCCACCCAAGACAATGTTGAGGCATCATGTTTCAGTGCTAACAAGGGAGACACAATGAATGAAGATTAATTAAAGGTGTCTCTTGCTAACAAAGATGAAGTGGGGGGTGAAATTCCATCAAAAACATCTCCATCATCTTCTGAAAAGTCTGTGGAACCCCCTCTTCAAGAAGTACACGCATGTTCCACAAAGATCACATTTACTGACGATGATCTTCTATTTGGCGAAACTCTACACAATCGCCCTTTGTATATGGTGGGTCACGTGCTAGAGAATAAGATAAATAGAATTTTGATAGAAGAAGGGTTTGGGGTCAACATTCTACCCATTCACACGTTGAAAGATCTTGGCATCACAACCGAAGAGCTTAGCTGTCACGCCCAAAGTCCTGTTAGGGCGGACTGACACCTATTGCCGGTAAGGCTCGGGAGAACCAACCTATATCTATGCGCTTTCTATACATATTATAAGGTGTTTCTACATTTGACATACCCTTAAGAAAATAAAAGGTGATAACAAGCCAAAGGGAAATGCATATGACTAGGCCGTTGGGGCCACGTGGTTAAAGTACAAGACATGACCATACTTTAATTTACATAGTCTACAAAGCCTCTAGATAAGGAAAAGTATGTGATAAGAGTCGGGACAGGCCCCACCTCGACTAACTGTACAAAATAAAATATAAGCTTTAGATATACAAAGCTCTGAAGCAACTTAGAGCTTGGTAACAGCAGCTGGATATCCTGTACTCCCACTGGGGAGATCTACTAGCACCTGTACCTGCAACATGAAATGCAGGTCCCCTATAAGGGACGTCAGTACGAGATAATGTACTGAATATGTAAGGCAGGAAATACTATATATGAAGTAACAACTCAAATAAAATTATGCACTGGTGTAGGATAAGAGACTACCTTTGGTTATACTTTGAGATCATGTACTTTATGTTCTTTATATTACTTTACCTTTACTGTATAATTTGTGCACAACATATAATACAAATGACTGGTTGATCAGTGGTAAAATTGTATCGGAATAGTCCCTGGCTAAGTTCTTCCTTAACCCCTCGGGCTACCACCCGTGATAGGATCATCCCTGGCTAGGTAATTCTTCCACCCCTCAGGCTACCATCCATCAATAAACAATATACTTTAGCTTTCAATTATCTTTGAGATGGTTCTTTTGGTAGTCACAATATTAGATTTGTAGGGCTTTATATGTAGCATATGACATATAGATAATCATACAAGACAATATGACAATGAAAAGAGTACATTACATAAATAATAAAAATGCGTATGAAATCGAACAAACTCATGAACTTTATTTAGTAACAAGAACCCATGTAACTTGGTATCAAAGCATGTATGCAGATTTGAAAGTGACAATGCACAGGAGCATATGAACATGTGTAAGAGTGCAGACACAGTTAATAGTTGTGTCGGAGTTGGTAAGCGCCTAGGAAGGATCTATGTTTCATGCCAAACAATATGAAATCAAGTAGTCTTACATACCTCGCTGTACGACCTCGTTATTACCTCGAGATAACCTTCCCTTCCTCCAAATATTTATCTACAATATAATAGGTAATAAACTAGCATTAGCAGCCAATAGATACATCTTGGCAATCCCATCACATAAAAAACAACACACGGACAGCAAGCGGGTATTTATAAACTCGAGCGTATTCTTTCAACCTTTTCGCCCCTAATCATATTTTCTAATACACATTCGTATGTATATATCATGTGCACCCTATTTTAGTACCATAATAGTATTACAATAGCCCACAAAGCACAACACATAACAGTTCTCAGAAGTGGAAGAAATTGTTTTATCTACTGATAGTCGTCAAATTGGCATATTACCAAATCACAGGCAGCATAGCATTACCTCCCTTCGCTACATTTCGACGTCGACAATTCCAAACCTGTTCCAACTCTAACTAAACTTTTCCAACAAAATTCATACATAAAAATAGCCTTGAACCAATCTCAGAATAGTAACAAATCAGTCATTAAGGACGTGAGGCAATAGCCTTCCATCCATCAGCCCACAAGTTCCAATCACATTACACTTAAGATAGCACAATAAAACTCATTTGTTAAATGAAACCAAAATCAGGGCAGTAACCTTAGGGTAATATCTATAACTCAAACCATGTTAAGAAAATCAACTTCTCTTCATAATATAACCCACAAACGATAGAGAAGTCACTAAAACAAAAGGCAAGTGTGCAACAACTTTCTAAACACATGCTGTCAAAATTTTTCAGCACAAACATACTAGCATATACTTCTTATATTTATAAGAAAATCATACTAAATACACAACTATAATTACTTAGCTTTGCCTTCAAGGTTGAGATCCTCCTTAAGAACCATAGAAGCCTCTTTTAGTTGCTTTACAAAGTCAAGAAAAGTTGAGAGAAAACTTAGAGAGCAATCTGATTTTTGTTTTGATCAAGTTGAAAATGACTTGTGGGAGCTGTTTTGAGCCCTTTATAGAAGGGTCTCTTGGCCAACTTACTCTTGCCCTTTTTAACACCTTATACCACATATTAATAAGCTAGTTATCCAGCAGCTTGGCCCTTACACTTGGGCCTAAATGGGTCTCCAAGTTGATGGGCCTTGGCTGCCCATTTTTCAAATTCCTCTTAGTTAGTTTTAGACCCAAATAGTCAAGTGGGTTGTGATATACTTGGGCCCTTTTAATATCCTTCATGGGTTGAAAATGCAGTCCATTCATGATACTAAAACATGGACTAAAGTTACATCCTTAATACGGACTTTATTCATAATCGGACTTGGACAAATTCAAGGTCGAGTCTCATCTTCGTTTAGCTAGCAAATTTAAGCTAAGCAAGTAGGTGACTCACCTGCTAGCTTCCTAAGTCCTACAAGCACCTCAGTTCTCTCACTTTGTTTAGGGTCGTGATCTCCTCAATTTGACACAAAACATGTATACACTCGACCCTCTTAAGTGTTAGACGCACATATTTCCCTATGACATAAGATTTGAGCACTTTTAAAAATGGGCACTAATTTGACCAAACCATATCATGTTTCATTTGCATTGTACTAGTATTTTAAGGTGTGAGGTGTTACATCCTCTCCCTTTTAGGAACATTCATCCTCGAATGTTAGCACAATTGGATAGCTTAACCAAGTTTAAACCTTTACTTACACAAACATTTGACAACACATTAAGTATTCAATCACACATACCTATTAGTGTCCAAATTATGCATGTTGGAATTCCTCTTTAGCTTCAAATAAGTGAGGGTATTTTTATTTCATCGCGTCCTCGGCCTCCCATGTTATTTCTTCTGCTTGCTGGTTTCTCCAAAGTACTTTTA
>JAOTQR010021141.1:0-17065 GCA_025774065.1 Solanum ossicruentum
GAAAGGAAAACTGAGCCCACGTTACATAGGGCCATATAAAATTATTAAGAAGTTTGGGCAGGTTGCATATGAACTAGGACTACCCCAAGAGCTTTCAATGGTCCATCTAGTTTTCCATGTCTCAATGCTTCGAGGTTACAGAAGATCTCACCTATGAAGAGGTACCTATTGCTATTCTAGATCGTCAAATTAAGAAGCTAAGAAATAGGGAAATAGCTTCAGTACAAGTACTTTAGAGAAACCAACAAGCAAAAGAAATAACATTGGAGGCCGAGGACGTGATGAAATCAAAATACCCTTAATTATTTGAAGCTTAAGAGGAAGTCCAACATGCAAAGTTGGGACACTAATAGGTACATGTGATTGAATACTTAGTGTATTGTCAAAAGTTTGTTTAAGTAAAGGTTTAAACTTAATTAAACTGTCTAATTATGCTAACATTCGAGGATGAATGTTCCTAAGGGGGCGGAGGATATAGCACCACACATCTGACAATACTAATACTATGCAAATGATTCATGATATGGATTTTCAAATGAGCGCCAATTCTAAAAATTGCTTGAATCTCATGTTATAGGGCGATATGCGCATCTAACGCTTAAGAGGGTCGAGTGTATACAAGTTTTGAGTCAAATTGAGGAGATCATGACCCAAAATAAAGTGAGAGAAGTGAGGTGCTTGTAGGACTTAGGAAGCTAGCAGGTGAGTCACCTACTTGCTTAGCTTAAATTTGCTAGCTAAACGGAGATGAGGCCCGACGTTGAATTTGTCCAAGTCCGATTATGAATAAAGTCTGTGTTAAGGGTGTAACTTTAGCCTGTGTTTTAGCATCATAAATGGACTTTATTTTCAGTCCGATAATAGAAGGGTCTAAGTACACCACAATCCACTTGGCTAATTGGGCCCAAACTAAGTGAAGAGGAATTTGGAAAATGGGCAGCCAAGGCCCATCAACTTTGAGACCCATTTAGGCCAAGTGTAAGATCCAAGATGCTGCATCACAAGGTTATTAATATGTGCTAATATGTGGTGAAAAGTTCAAAAGAAAGCGGAAAAAGAGACTCTTTAAAAGGGCTCAAAAACAACTCCTTAATTCATTTCACTTAGGAACAAATTTTCAGCTTTCCTAAAGACTCTTTTTCTCTCTTTATTTCACTTCACAATGTAGCCTACACAACTCTCTAGGGTTCTTGAAGGAAACCTGAACCTTCAAGGCTAAGGTAAGTGGAAATACATATGTATTTTTTATACTTATCCCATGACAAATAAGAAGTATATGCTAGTTATGTTTGTGCTGAAATTTTGGACAACATGTGTCCTAATGATTATAGTGAACTTATCTTGTTGTTCAAGAGGATTTTCTATTATTGGTTGGCTAAATTATGAAGTAATACTAATATTTTTAACAATATTTAGTTTGTTAGTGATGTAACTTAGCTGCTGCATCACTTTTACAACCCACAAAAGTGAGTCCTTATAGGATATTACAATTGTGTTCTTAGTACAAACTTGTGGGCTGATGGATGGAAGGCTATTACCTCACTTCTTTCACGACTACTTTGGTACTGTTCTAAGATTGTTTTAAGGTTATTTTTATGTATATATGTGTTGAGGACAGTTTGATTAAAGTTGGAACAACTTTGGGATTGTAGACATCAAAATGGGGCAAAGGGATGTAACGTTATGCCACCTATTTGTATGTTGTGTAGAATTGTTATGTGTTATGCTTTGTGGGATGTTGTAAGCTTGTTATTGCACTAGAACAGGCTGCACATGATATGTATATTAAAATATGTGTTAGAAAGTATGATTAGAGGCAGAAAGGTTTAAAGAATACGTTCGGATTATAAATACTCGCTTGCCGCCCATATGTTGTTTGTTTATGAGATTAGGCTGCCAAGATGTATCGATTGGCTGCTACTGCTAGTTTTATCACCTACTATGTTGTACATAAATATTTGGAGGAAGGGAAGGTTATCTCGAGGTAATAGCGAGGTCGTACAGTGAGGTATGTAAGGCTACTTGAATTCGTATTACTTGGCATGAAACCTAGGTTCTTCCTTGGTACATAGAGGCTCTTATCTATTCTGACATAACAAATAGTCATGTCTCCACTGTTTCACATGTTCATATGCTCCCATATATAGTCACTTGCAAACTTGCATACATACTTGGATACCGAGATACACGAATTTGTTCTACTAAATAAAGTTCATGTGTTGTTCTACCTCCTATGCATTTTATTATTTATGTAATTTACTCCTTTCATTCTGGTGATGTCTTTTGTGATTATATACATGTCATATGTTGTATCTACAATCCTAAAGATCCAATATTACGGCTACCAAAAGAATCATCTCAAAGGTAATTGAAAGATAAAGTAAAGTATATTGCTTATTGATGGGTGGTAACCTGAGGGGTGGAAGAATCACCTAGCCAAGGTCGATCCTATTAGGGGGTAGCCTTAGTGGTTAAAGGAAAATCCTATCCAGGGCCAATCCTTATATAGATTTACCATTGATCAGCTAGTCATTTGTCTTATATGTTGTGCACAGATTATACAGTAAAGGTAAAGTAACAACAAGAACATAAAGTACATGATCCCACAGTATGACTAAGGGTGGTGTCTTATACTCACACTAGTGCATAGTTTCATTTGAGTTGTTACTTCATATATAGTATTTCCTGCCTTACATATTCAATAAATTATCCTGTACTGACGTCCCTTACGGGGAACCTACATTTCAAGCTATAGGTATAGGTGCTAGTAGATATTCCTTGTAGGAATACAGGATATGTAGCTGCTGTTATCAAGCTCCAGGTTGCTTCGGAGCTTTGTGTGTCTAGAACTTATATTTTTATATTGTATAGTTAGCAGAGGCAGGGCCTATCCCAACCATTATTAAATACTCTTCCTTATCTAGATGTTTTATAGACTATGTAAATTAAAGTATTATCATGTCTCGTATTTTAAACACCGTGGCCTTAATAGCCTAGCCATATGCATTTCCTTTTGGCTTGTTATTATTGTTTACTTTCTTTAGGGCATGTTGAATGTAGAAATCACTTATAATATGTATAGAAAGCGCATAGATACAGGTTGGTTCTCCCAGGCCTTATTGGTAACGGGTGCTAGTCCGCCTTAATGGGATTTTGGGCCTGACACTATATATATGGGAATCCCTCATTTTCTGCCATTTTTCTAACTCGAAGTCTCTCAAAAACACTCCGAAAACCCTTCCAATTCATCACCAAATCCTCAATATAATTTCAAGAATATCAAGATCACCTTTGGAATTTCAAGAACACAAGTCAAGCCGT
This sequence comes from Solanum ossicruentum, assembly GCA_025774065.1. Classification (NCBI taxonomy): domain Eukaryota; kingdom Viridiplantae; phylum Streptophyta; class Magnoliopsida; order Solanales; family Solanaceae; genus Solanum; species Solanum ossicruentum. The sequence goes on from JAOTQR010021141.1 coordinate 3,322, forward strand.
AAGTCTTACTCCAATTTTCTTCAAGAAACTCCAAGGTTTGAAGTATGTGTGTCTGATTATGGGAACTTTCCTTCCCACAAGGCCAACCATTTCTCTTCTCCTACTACATGAATCCATATGGTTATTTTATAAACTTTTGAATATTGTATTATATTATGTAGTCCATTGTGTCTTGTATTTGTGCATTAACATGAAGTAAAGTATTATGTGGTATTTATGGATTTATGAATTATTTTAGGTTTTTTTATAAACTCTTGTTTATGATGATATTATTATGTATTATATATATGTCCTCTATATGAATTTCGCGAGAATTGATGTTAATGCCAAAATGTTGCTGGGGTTTGATATTATGATGGATCTTAAGATATTCAAGTTAAGTTCTCTATGATACTATGAAAAGCTGTGAAGGAATTTATATGTTTACTTGGTTTTCATGATATCCAAAATAAAGGTTTTTGCTTGATAAGATGGATCTCATGCTCCCATGTCCATATTTTGAAGGGTGACGTATATTATCATGATGAGTTGATTTAGAATGATTTAAACTAATTATTTTCCCTATATATCTTGAAATACGAGTCTTTCTTAAATTATGAGAGTTTTACTACAACATTAGTGGGACATTTGAATGACTTTGAAATTGATTGATCTTACTTCTGTATTTTCTCTTACTCTTGAAATGTATGATTTTAAGTACATGTGTATAAGCCCACCATGTGTTATACTATATTAGATGACAAGAATTCTTAATGTTGATAAGAGATTATTGTATGAATTTACATGACAAGCATGTTATGATAATTTATGGATTCCCAAGTATGTATTAAACAAATGAAAATATTCTTATGAATGTATGTTGATGGTGGAGGACCTCCTATCTATTTAATGAACGAATGTATTATGGTGGAGGATCTCCCATCTAAGGAATGATTAATGAGCTATCTTATGACTTTCACTCTATGATATCAAGGGGTTGCGATTGGATAAATTGTCCTCCCATATGCCTTTGAATGATTTTATGATATGATATTGTAACCTATGACTATACTACCCTTGTGAGAGACTACCTAGCGCCGAGTGGACTACAGGCAATTACCCAAGTGCTAAAACTACGTGGCACTGTAGGTAAAGGGATTAGAGGCGATTACCCAAATCCCTAAGAGGCGAGTACCCTAAATATGAGGGTTTGAGGTGAGTACCCTATTCACATATAGCTTAGTAGATCCACTTAGGAATTAGCAAGTTAACCCTGGCAAAGTGATTTCCCCCGTCTACCAGTGTAGGGAAACACATCGGGACTCCATGGATTAGCTCGCATGGTTTATGTCGATTGTGGTCTCTCTCACATATGTTCAAGTTCTCCTCATGTTCCCAAGAGGTCCCCTAATGATAAATTTAAATGGGTCTTTTATATTAAGTCCAAAGGTAATTTAAAGTTCCTATGATTCTTTGTTTCACAAATTCAAATGGTATTTTCCCCTAAAGGTACATGATGATTTCTACAAGTGTGTAAGGTGTTCTCCATTATGATTTCCAATGTTCTTTACATTAAAAAATAGTCTTTAATGTAAAGTGACGTACTCTTCACTCAAGAATATTAATACTTTAGTTATGAATGACACGTTGTATTTCTCAATATCATTTATGCACTTCCCAAAGCCTTGTGGTATATGTCATTCTTTATCTATGGTTTTCCTTATTTAAGCTCATGTCCCCCTCATGCCCCCAAGATATTCTCTTATGATAATTTCTGATGGTTCTTTATTATTATGACCTACGCAATATTCATCACCCTCTAGAACAAGGTATATGGACGAGCTACTCATGCCACTTCTTTTTATGAGTTATGAAAGTATAATTACCTCTGCATATGTTTTACCTTAAGCATTGATCATGCTTGGCATATTGAGCTTACGTCTTTGATTATGTTTATGCATTTTGATTACTATGGATTGCTTCCCTTGTTGCATTGCACTGCACAAACTTAGTATATTCCAAGTGCAAACACATACTCTATGCCTACATGATATCACTATGTAAGGACCGGAGCTCCTATTGGACACCCTTCCCTATGTGGCTGGTTTGGTGCATTTAAAGAGAGCCTTTGGTGAGTCCTCATATTCGCGAACAATATCTACTTTCTTTCATATTTATGTTAAGACTTTATTTTATGCTTTTGGATACCTATCTATGAGGGTGATCCCGGGAACTTCCTTAGCCCCATCCCATTCACAGTTGAGATGTTGTTTGATATTGAGTTATTTTGTATAATGAGCTTGACTACTTTTATATTCAGGTTATCATGAAAAACTTCCATTAGTCCAGCTTTCCTTTTTATTTTTATCACTTTGAATATTGTTTATATAACTTACGCAACCAATAAAGTGTATGTTATGCTAAGGGCTTGTTTGTGTTCTTTCGGGTTCCCCATTCGCCGTGTCATGTCTAGGCCAAAGGTTTGGGTCGTGACAAGCTTGGTATCAAAGCACCAGGCTATTAGTGGTCCTCGGAAATCCAATACACTGCGTCAATTAGAGTCTTATTCATGGTTGTGAAGCACGCCACAACTATGAATACGAGGCTATGAGGTGTTTTAGGAAATATTTCAATTCTTCATGATCTGCGTCGTGCTCTGGATGTAAAGATAAGGCTTTCTTCCCTAACAAATGTTCTTTTGCTCTTTTAGATCATGTCACTACAAACGGGAAGAAAATGGAGGGCCCGTACACTCGAGGAGGGTCCCGCTAGTCAATCTCCTCAAGGAGAAAGGGCTACACAATTTGAGTTCTGGAATGCCATAACTATGTTAAAAGGGGAACCAATACCATTCCATGGGAGGAATTCAAGGCGCCCTTCATCAACTGATTATTTCCAATTAATTGAGAAAAGCTAAAATGATGGAATTTATGAATCTGAAGCAAGGCTCTACGAGTGTGAGGGAGTATTTTCTCAAATTCAGCAAACTCTCAAAGTATGCTTCTCACTTGGTTACCTATCCTAGGGAAAATATGAAGAAGCTTATGTCGGGGGTGTCCGATTAGGTGAATAAAGAATGCTGCACTGCCATGCTTATGGGTAACATGGTTTTGCCTTAGCTTATGACTTCCACCAAACAACTTGAGCAGGAGAATATTAGAAAGAGGAGAAGTGGGAAGTCCAACAAGGCTCGGATTGAGGACGAATCTTCTTTTGATGTTGCTTTTACGCCTAAGCTTCACAAGGATGGGGTGAATAGCCCCAAGTATCAAGGTTGCAGTGTTTGTGGTCAAACTCCTCCTATATGTAAAAGGTGTGGTAGGTAACATCTGGAAGATTGTTTAGTCGATTCGAGTGCATATTTTAGGCGTGGTGCAATTATCATAAGTTGAGACTCTGTTTGTGGGTCCCTAAGAATAATAAGGATAATTGTTGACAATCTCAACCCTACCCCCTCTAAGGGTCCCTAAAGGGAGTATGATGCTTCACTCGGCACATTATGAATTCTCCTCATGTGATAAAGAAATTGGTGTAGATTGGATTCATGTCCAAGGTGTTATGATTGATGTTTGGGCGTAAGTGGTTGAGTTAGATGTTGGTGGGAGGGGTAGTTTCAAGTTAAAATAGCATGCATCATCTAGTTTAGTCCTTCAGTTGTTGTTTGCTATGCATGCATGTTCATAGAATAGGATTTTGATTGAAGTCCTAGGTGCTATTATAAAAATGTGCTACTCGTGACTCTTAAATGATTTCCATGATATAGACTTTAAAAGTTGCATTAAATCAATGTTTATTTTGCATTATCGTTTTAGTAAGGAGTTGATAGATGTTCCACTTTATTCATGCTATCTCAATTTACATTTCAGGATGAATGTTCCCAAGAGAGTGATATTGTAACACCCCTCAACATAGCTCGAAAAGACGCTATGATGCATTTTTTTTCAATATCTTAAAACCCATGCCGAATTTCTCACATTCGACTTCATATTATATTTCAAAGGGCAAAATTGTATGGGGTAATGATTATCTACAAGGTATATTTTACCCGAGCCAAAAAAATTATTTTTCAGTGAAATTTCGTATACCACTGCCTGTCCGCGTCAGTATCGCGACGTGCATAGGACGTGCCTTAGGTCAAAAAGTCTCTTTTTCACTCAAGGGCATTTGGGTAGATACCCAATGCCTATATATATGGGAATCCCTCATTTTCAGCCATGTTTCTAAGCTGAAATCTCTCAAAGACACTCCCAAAATCCTTCCAATTAATCACCAAATCCTCTATGTAACTTCAAGAATCTCAAGAGCACATTTGGAATTTTAAGAACAAGTGTCAAGCCTCAAGTTTTTCTCCAGTTTTGTTCAAGAAACTCCGAGGTTTTAGGTATGTGGGATTGATTGTGGGAACCTTCCTTTCCACTAGTCCAACCATTTCTCTTCTCTTACTACATGAAGTTTATGAATCCCTATGGTTATTTTATCAACTCTTGAATATGGTATTACTATTATGCAATCTATTATGAATTTTATTTGTGCATTGAAATCAAGTAAAGTATTAAGTGGTATTTATGGATTTATGGATTATTTTAGGGTTATTTATGAACTCTTGTTTATGATGATATTATTATGCGTTCAACATACGTCCTCTATATGAGTTTTACAAGAAATTTTGTTTATGACAAAATGTCGTTGCTTTTTTGATATTATTAAGGATCTTGAGATATTCAAGTTAAGTTCTCTATAATGATATTGAAAGCTATGAAGGAACTTATGTGTTTAGTTGGTTTTCATGATATTCAAAATAAAGGTTTTTGCTTGATAAGATGGATTTCCTGCTCCCATGTCCATCGTTTGAAGAGTGATGTATATTATCATGATGGGTTGATTAAGAATGTTTTAGACAAATTATTTTCTCTAAATATCTTGAAATATGATTCTTTCTTAAATTATGAGAGTTTTACTACAACATTAGTGGGAAAATTTGAATGACTTTGATATTGATTGATCTTACTTCTCTTTTTTCTTTTACTCTTGTAATGCATGATTTTAAGTACACGTGCATATGACCACCATGTGTTTGACTAAATTACATGACAAGAATTCTTGATGTTGATGAGAGATTATTGTATGAAATTCCAGGACGAGAATGTTATGATAATTTATGGGTTCCCAAGCAAGTATTAAACTCATGAAAAAAATTCTTATGAATGAATATTGATTGTAGAGGATCTCTCATCTATTTAATGAATGAATGTATAATCCTGGAGGATCTCCCATCTAAGGAATGGTGAAGGAGCTATCTCATGATTTGCACTCTATGATATCAAAGGGTTGGGGATTGGATAAATTGTCCTCCCACATGACTTTGAATGATTTTATGATATGATACTATGACCTATGACTATCCTACTCTTGTGATAGACTACCTAGCACCGATTGGACTAGAGGTGATTACCCAAGTCTCAAAACTATGTGCCGCTGTAGGTAAAGGGATTAGAGGCAATTGCGCAAATCCCTAAGAGGCGAGTACCCTAAATATGAGGGCTCGAGGTAAGTACCCAAGTCTGGGCTTGGGGCTAGTACCTGAGTCCAAAACCTAGAGGCGAGTACCCGGTTCATACATGGTGTAGTGTATCCACGCAGGCATTAGGAAGTTCATCCTGGCAAATTGATTCCCCCTTTTCTTCTGTTGTAGGGAATCATAGGTCTCCATAGATTAGCTCACATAGTTTACATCGGTTATAGTCTTTCTCTCATATATTAAAGCTCTCCTCATGTTACCAAGAGGTCCCCTAATGATGGTTCCTTTATGTTAAGTCCAAAGGTGATTTAAAGTTCCTATGATTCTTTGTTTCAAAATTCAAATGGTATTTTCCCCTAAAGGTACATGATGATTTCTACAAGTGTGTAAAGTGTTTTGTATTATGATTTTCAATGTTACTTGCATAATATAATAGTCTTTAATGTAAAGTGATGTCTTTTTCACCCAAGAATATTAGTACTTTAGTTATACATGACACCTTGTATTTCTCACTACCTTTTATGAACTCCCTGAAGTTTTACTGTACATGTCATTCTTGATCTATGGTTTTCCTTATATATGCTCATGTTCCCAAGATATCTTCTTATGACTATTTATGATGGTTCTTTATTATTATGACCTATGAAATATTCCGCACCCTCTAGTACAAGGTATATGGATGAGCTAGTCATGCCACTTTATTATGCTTTTTATGAGTTATGCAAGTATGATTACCTCCATGTATGTTTTACCATAAACATTGATCATGCACGGCATATTGATCGTACGTCTTTGATTATGTTTATGCATTTCAATTACTTTGGCTTGCTTCCCTTGTTGCATTGCACTTGACAGTATCATATACTCTATTCTAATTACTAACATATACTCTATGCCTACATGATAGTATCATATAGGGACTGGAGCTTCTATTGGTCATCCTTTCTCACGTGGCTAGTTCGGTGCATTTGAATAGGCTTTGGTGAGTCCTCATATCCGGGGCCAATATCTACTTTCTTTCATGTTTATGTTAAGACTTTATCTTATGATTTTTGATACCTATCTATTATGGTGTGCCGGGAGATGACTTGGCCTCCGCCCCATTCGTAACAGAGATGTTGTTGGATATCGAGTTGGTTTGTATTATGAGCTTGACTCCTTTAATGTTCAAGTTATCATGACAAACTTCCCTTAGTCCTGCTTCACTTTTTCTTTTTGTAACTTTGAATCTTGTTTATATTGTTTCCACAACCAATGAAGTGTATGATATACTAAGAGGCTTGTTTGGGGTTCCTTCGGGTTCCTCATTTGCCGTGTCAAGTTTAGGCCTTAGGCTTGGGTCTTCAAAAGCTTTGTATCAAACTAGTATGTTGTTAATGGTCCTCGAAAATCCAAGACACTAAGTCATTAGACTCGTATTCATGATTGTGAAGCATGCCACAACTATGAATAAGAGGCTATGAGGCATTTTAGGAAAATGTTTCACTTCTTCATGAACTATGTAGTTCTCTAGATGTAAAGATAAGACTTCCTTCCCTAACGAATGTTCTTTTGCTCTTTTAGATCATGCCACTACAAAGAGAAAGATCACGGATGGCCCATACACCCAAGGATGGTCTGGCTCATCAAGCTCCTCAAGGAGAAGGGGCTACAAAGTTGATTTTCAAAATTCCATCACTTTGTTGGCCCATGCTATGACCAACCAATTGAACAAAGGGGCCCAAGATCCTCATGCTCCTACTCCAACCTCAAGGGTGAGGGACTTCACAAGGATGAACCCTCCGAATTTTCATGGGTCCAAAATGGAAGAAGATCTCCAAGAGCTTATAGATAAGGTGTATAAGGTGCTTTTTATCATGGGGTTAAATGTTGAGGAGAAGACGGAACTAGTGACCTACACCAACTCATGGGGAGTGGCCCAAATTTGGTTTGCTTAATGGAAACATGAGAGGGGAAACAATGATGCTATTCCTTGGGAGGAATTAAAGGTCGTCTTCCTCAACCAATTCTTTCCAATTGAATTGAGAGAGGCTAAGATGATTCAATATATGAATCTCAAGCAAGGCTCTATGAGTGCGAGGGAGTATTTCCTCAAATTCAACAAACTCTCAAAGTATGCTCCTCGGTTGGTTGTCGATCCTAGGGCAAGAATGAAAAAGTTTGTATCAGGGGTGTCCGATTGGTGAATGAAGAGTGCTGCACCACCATGCTTGTTGGTGACATGGATTTTTCTTGGCTCATGACTTACGCCAAACAACTTGAGGAGGAGCAAATTAGGAAGAGGAGAAGTGGGGAATCCACGAAGGCTTGAATTTAGGATGAATCATCTTTTGATGTTGCTTTTAGGCAAAAGCATCACAAGGATAGGGTGAATAGCCACTAATAACAAGGTGGCAGTGTTGGTGGTCAAGCTCCTCCTACATGCAACAAATCTGGCAGGTACCATCAGGGAGATTGTTTAGCCGGTTCGAGTGAATGTTTTGGATGTGGTGCAATAGATCATAATTTGAGACACTATCTATGGGTCCATAAAAATTATGAGGATAATCGTCAACAATCTCAATCCTACCCCTCTAAGTGTGCCCAAACGTAGCATCATGCTTCACCTGGTACATTATGAATTCTCCTTATGTGATAACTAAATTGGTGTAGATTGGCTTCATGTCTAAGGTGTTATGGTTGATGTTTTGGCGTAAGTGGTTGAGTTAGATGTATGATGAAGTGGTAGTTTCATGTCAAAATCTCATGCATCATCTATTTTAGTCGTTGAGTTCTTATTTGTTGGTCATGCCTGGTCAAAGAGTAGGATTTTGACTGAAGTCCTAGGTGCAATTATAAAAATGTGCTAGTCATGCTTTTAAAATGATTTCCATGATAGAGACTTTGAAAGTTGCATGAAATCAAGTGAATTTGGATTATCATTTTAGTAAGAAATTGATAGATGTTCCATTTTAGTTTTATTATCTCTATTAACATTTGGGAACGAATGCTCCCAAATTGTAACAATCCCAACATAGGTCGGAAGGACCATAAGATGCATTTTTTTTCAATATCTTAAAATCCATGAAGAATTCGCAAATACAACTTCATATTATTGTTCAGAGGGAAAAATTGTATGGATAGACGATTACTTACAAGGTATATTTTACCCGAGCCAAAAAAATACTTTTCGGTGAAATTTCGAAAACCAGCGGTTGTCCGCGTCAAGACCGCGAAGTGCACAGGAAGCGTCTTAGGTCAAAAAGTCTCTTTTTCATTCAAGGACATTTGGGTAAAATCCCATAGCCTATATATATAGGAATCTCTCATTTTTAGCGATTTTTCTAACCTGAAATTTCTCAAAAACACTCCCAAAACACTTCCAATTCATCACCAAATCCTCTATCTAATTTCAAGAATCTCAAGAGCACATTTGAAATTTCAAAAACAAATGTCATGTCTCAAGTCATCGTCCAATTTTCTTCTAGAAACTCCTAGGATTGAGGTATATGGGTTTGATTGTGGGAATCTTTCTTTCCACAAGTCCAATCATTTCTCTTCTCCTACTACATGAAGTTTGTGAATCCTTATGGTTATTTTATGAATTCTTGAATATGGTATTACTAATCTATTATGGTTTATATTTGTGCATTAACATAAAGTAAAGTATTATGTGGTATTTATGGATTTTTATGCATCATTTTAGGGTTATTAATGAACTCTTATTTATGATGATATTATTATGCATTATACATCTGCCCTCTATATGAGTTTTACAAGAAATGATGTTTATGCGAAAATGTTGTTGTCACTTAATATTATGATGGATCTTGAGACATTCAAGTTAAGTTCTCTATGATGCTATGGAAAGCTACAAAGGAACTTATGTTTTTAGTTGGTTTTCATGATATTCAAAATAAAGGTTTTTGCTTTATAAGATGGATTTCATGCTCCCATGTCCATATTTTGAAGGGTGATGTATATTATCATGATAGGTTGGTTAAGAATGAACTAAACTAATTATTTTCCCTATACATCTTGAAGTATCATTCTTTCTTAAATTATAAGAGTTTTACTACAATATTAGTGGGATAATTTGAATGACTTTGAAATTGATTGATCTTACTTCTCTCTTGTCTCTTACTCTAGAAATGCATGATTTTAAGTACATATGCATATGGCCACCATGTGTTTGACTAAATTACATGAAAAAATTCTTGATATTGATGAGAGATTATTGTATGAATTTACATGACAATCATGTTATGATAATTATGGGTTTCCAAGCATGTATTAAACTTATGAAAAGATTCTTATGAATGAATGTAGATGGTAGAGGATCTCCCATCTATTTAATGACCAAATGTATTGTCGTGGAGGGTCTCCCATCTAAGGAATGATTAACAAGCTATCTTATAGTTTTCATTCTACAATATCAAGGGGTTAGGAATGGGATAATTTTTCCTCCCACATGACTTGGAATGAGTTTATGATATGATACTATGACCTATGACTATCCTACCTTGTGAGAGACTAGCTAGTGCCAAGTGGTTTAGAGACGATTAGCTAAGTCCTAAAACAACGTGCCACAATAGGTAAAGGAATTAGAGGCGATTACTCAAATCCCTAAGAGGCGAGTACTCTAAATATGAGGTCTTGAGGAGATTACCTGAGTCCGGTCTTGAGGATAGTACCCGAGTGCAAGAACTAGAGGCGAGTATCCGGTTCAAACATGGCTTAGTTCATCCACTTAGGAATTATGAAGTTCACCATGGCAAAGTGGTTGCCCCCTCTTTCGATGTAGGGAAAAACATTGGGACTCCATGCATTAGCTCACATGGTTTAACTTGGTTCTGGTCTCTTACACATACATTCAAGTTCTCCTCACGTTCTCAAGAGGTCCCCTAATGATAAATTTAAATGGTTCCTTTATGTTAATTCTAAAGGTGATTTAAAGTTCTTATGATTCTTTGTTTCACAAAATCAAATGGTATTATCCCCTAAAGGTACGTGATGATTTCTACAAGTGTGTAAGGTGTTCTCCATTATGATTGCCCATGTTCCTTGCATAATAAAATAGTCTTTAATGTAAAGGGATGTATTTTTCAACCAAGAATATTAATACTTTAGTTATGCATGACACCTTGTATTTCTCAATATCTTTTATGAACTCCCCGAAGCTTTTATGGTATATGTCCTTCTTGATATATGGTTTTCATTATATATGCTCATGTCCCCTCATGTAGCCAAGATATTCTCTTATGATGATTTATGATGGTTCTTTATTATTATGACCTACCCTTACCCTCTAGTACAAAGTATATGGGTAAGCTATTCATGCAACTTTATTATGCTTTTTATGAGTTATGCAAGTATGATTACCTCCACGTATGTTATACCATAAGTATTTATCATGCATGGCATATTGATCTTATTTATTTGATTATGTTTACGCATTTCGATTACTATGGCTTGCTTCCCTTGTTGCATTGCACCACACATACTAAGTATATTCTAAGTACTAGAGTATACTCTATGCCTACATGATATCACCATGTAGGAACTGGAGCTCATATTGGTCATCCTTCCTAACGTGGCTAGTTCGGTGCATTTGAAGAGCCTTTAGTGAGTCCTCATATCCGGGGCCAATATCTACTTTCTTTCATGTTTATGTTAAGACTTTATCTTATGATTTTTGATGCCTATCTATTACGGTGAGCCTGGTAATGTCTTCTTGGCCTCCACCCCATTCGTAGCAAAGGTGTTGATGGATATTGAATTGGTTTGTATTATGAGCTTGACTCCTTTTCTGTTCAAGTTATCATGAAAAACTCCATTTAGTCCTGCTTCCCTTTTTATTTTTGTCACTTTGAATCTTGTTTATATTGCTTCCACAACCAATGAAGTGTATGATATGCTAAGAGGCTTGTTTTGGTTTCCTTAGGGTTCTCCATTCGCCGTATCACATCTAGGCCCTAGGTTTGGGTCGTGACAATCCTATTAGTCCAGCTGTCGCTCAGGAAATAAAATGCATACAAGAGGGGAAACTGTTGTTTAATACAAATGTAAATTCTAAAAGTTTTCATATTTCTGATGTCTAAAATCTGAAAAGAGAAACAGACATATACCATGAGTGCAAGAGATTGCATCATGCCTTAAACCAACTCGATATCGGTTTGCAACTTTGGCAATTGATTAGAGAATTTAAATTGCTACACCACATTGTAAGACTATTTTAATCATGTAGCAACAAGCCTTTATTATTGTAAGATGCCTTTGATTAAGTCATAGGCATTAATCTTGAGTTTCAGAAACTCTTTTTAGCTCTCTAACGACAAAGATAAAGCGAAACACTCAAAGTAATGGATAAATGACAAAGAAACAATTTATAACTCAATCAACTTGGATAGAATGTGGGATGCTTACACATATCATCAACCAAAAATAGCAAAGATTGTTTCAAGTGCGACTTGAAGCCATGAGGCAACTTTGAGAGAACAGATTGATATAGATGTTGCTCCATGTTGGTGATTAACATTATAATACTTGGTAAGCAATTGACACTTGGAACTAAGAGAAACAACTTTACCTTTTCCAGCAAATTTTGCTCTATTTTTGCTAGATGATTCCATAAGTTAGTAATTTTTTGTATACGAAATGCATAATTTTTGATCTGGAGTCAAAGATTAGCTATGAGACGAATGACAATGGGGACTGTAGGGACATAATAATCTGCACAAAAAGGGGATAAGCTGAAGATGGTGAGGAGAAAGTAGAGGTGAATAGTTGCTTCTTTTGTGAGTGAATAAGCAGGGAAAAAGCGAACGATAAAGTGAATACCTAGTCGTATGCAGTGCAGATTATAGGTATTTCAAGGGAAAGAAAATATCTATTGTTTGTTATGTAGAGGTGGGTGAAAGCAATCGCGTCCCTTCGTTCAATCCAAAAAAGGAGAGAGAACATGTTTGGGAAGGACAAAGGCAGGGTTGCAAAGAAGAGTGTGATGACACTTGCGAAGTGGTGCGATGTTGTAGGGTTGGAAAATAGACATGGCATTAACTAAAATGTAATAAGAGCACAAATAGTAATTTGACATTAAAAATTGTAGAATTCATGCTTTTAAGGTAATATAACTAGATTCACTGCACGTGCATCACACTTGTATGCCTGCTCTTTAGACTGATATAATTGTGAGATTAATCCATGTTAATGATTAACTTGAAGTTTTTTCTCCAAGTGTTTCTTAACAACAATATCTTTGTCAAAAAGTGTATTTGGATTGTTTTGGTCCACCCAAATAGCATAAAACTGATTCACTTCAATGTGTATTTTCAATAAATACGCTTGCTTTAATTCATTCATATTACAACTGCAACACAACATACAAGAAGTTTGGTAAGAATGCAGTAAATGTGATTGTCAATCACATTATGCACCTTACTATTTGATTGGAATGAGTTACTGAAACTCATATTGAAATTATCACCTCTTCCGAAACCATCTAAAGCTTTGTCTTCATATGCTTGATCTCAAATTAAGCCTAGTAGCACTCTTTTGATGCAGAGATTTAGACGCAATGTTGTGTATTTCTTAATTGATAGGTAGATAAAACAGGGTGTCAACCCACCGAAGAATAATGTCTTTTTGCCTTTCAGGTTTAAATATGCGGCTTTTTTCTTCTGGGTGCCTGAAATATTTCTCTTTCTAAATGAAATTGTAAATCCTGGGTATTAAGGAAAGTTGGTTGACATAGTGTAGAAGACCCCTTGATTAATTAAGGTGTCGTCTTGGCTTAAAATATGGTAGAACATGCCTATTCATTTATTGAAGAATTACGTTGTCTGACAGGAGATTTTTTCTTACTTGGAAGTTCTGCAAATATTACATTTATGAAGAGAAATGCATATTGTCCATAGTTTCAAAACACTAAACTGGTTCACAAAAACCCAAATTTAAACCATAAACGGATAAAATCAATTCTACAATTAAGCAAAAATTACTTCTCATAACAATAAAAAAAGGACATATAAGTAAACAAATGACCAGGCCCATTTTAGTACCCACCATGACCTCCCTCTCCACCGTTGAACCCACCATGGCCATAACCAAATCGACCAATGAGTGCAGCTATAGCCACTGTCTGCTCTTCTTTGAGTACACCACCAGATAATTCACTCATATCCATTGAAGCAAGCAAATCAATAGTCTCCTTAGAGAGTTGTTACGGCCTCACAGGACGTAATCATGGAGGGCCCTATAATGGGGTCC
>JAOTQR010021152.1:5087-17063 GCA_025774065.1 Solanum ossicruentum
CTCAGAGATTTCTTGAGGATGAACTCACCAATGTATACGGGGTCGAAAGTCGAGGAGGACCCATAGAACTTCATTGAAAAAATCTATAACATTTTAAGGGCCATGATGCTAGTGGGGTCGAAGGGGTTGAGTTTATCTCCTACCAGCTGAAAAAGATTGCAAATGTCTGGTTCAACTAATAGAAAGATGATAAAGGTGAAGATGCGGAGCTTGCAGAATGGGATGAGTTTGAAACTGCCTTCCTTGACCATTTGTTTCCAAAAGCGCTGGGGGAGGTGAAGGTTGAGGAGTTCGTGAATTTAAAGCAATGAGAGATGACCGTTAAGGAGTATAGCCTTAAGTTTATTGTGATGTCCAGATATGCTCTGGAGATGGTCTAAGACATAAGGGCGAGGATGAGAAGCTTGTGTCTGGCTTGGGCAGGCATGTGCAAAAGGAGTGCAAAGCAGCTTTTTTTGATTCCTAACATGGAAATCTCTAGTATTATGGTGTATGGCCAACAAATAGAGGAGGATAAGAAAAGAGATAGAGAAGAGAAGATGAACATGAAAGAAAAATCAACAGGGCATGGACCAAGCTAGCAAAGACAGAATAAGAGTGACAAGTCCTACTTTCAGAAGAGATCTTCTCAACATGCACCCTTTTGTAGCGAGTGCGCTTGTCCAATAAAATAGGTATGATTAGAAGTTTTATGGTTATCAGAATTTTAAGGCCCAGAGGGTTCTCGGTCTCAAGCTAGTGTGACCCATGGTATGAGGGAAAAGCCACCCTTCAGCAATTGTGATAAACTTCATCTCAGCAAGTGTCATATGGGCACGGATACTTTCTATATATGTGGACAAACTAGCCACTTCTAGTATGATTGCTCGGTAAGGAGAGCAATAGAGCCCAGTCCTCTGTAGCACCGCCAATTGGTGGTTATCGGAGGGGCACTACTATGGGTTTAGAAGGCAGGACTTTATGCCGTTAAGACTCATCAGGACCAGTAGGAAGCACCAGATGTTGTCACGGGTTTGCTTCGAGTCTTTACTTTTGATTGTTATGCACTGCTTGACCCGGGTGCCACTTTATCTTTCGTGACTCCCTATGTGGCTGGTAACTTCGGGATTCTTTTAGAATGTTTGCTTAAACCTTTTGCTATTTCCAGTCCTACTGGTGTGTCTATATTAGCTGAGAGGGCTTACAGAGACTGTGTAGTATCCATTTTGCCATAGAGATACCTTGGCTGGCTTGGTAGAATTGGAGATAGTTGATTTTGATGTGATACTTAGCATGAATTAGCTTCACGCCTGTTATGCCTCTGTTGACGGTGGAACTCAAATTGTTAAGTTTCAATTTCCTAATGAACCTAACCTAAAGGCAAGTTTATCTCTTATCTTAGAGCCAGAGAGATGATATCTAAGAGTTGTATTTATCACCTAGTGCGAGTTAAGTTTGATGATGTTGAGTCTTCTACATACCAATTGTGAGTGAGTTTCCCCAAGTGCTTCTTGATGAGCTACGTAGAATCCCTTCTCACAGAGAGATTGAATTTGGGATTGATGTTCTCCCAGACACCCAGCCTATCTCAATTCCACCTTATAGAATGGCCTTCATCGAATTGAAAGAACTGAAGGAGCAATTGAAAGACTTTCTAGAGAAAAGTTTCATTAGGGCTACTGTCTCTCCTTAGGGGTGCTCTTGTCCTATTCCTGTGTAAGAAAGATGGGTCTCTCAGAATGTGTATAGACTATGGACAACTAATTAAGGTCATGATAAATAATAAGTATCCTTTCCCCAGGACAGATGATCTATTTGAGCAGCTTCAGGGTACCTCTTGTTTCTAAAAGATAGACCTAGATCGGGTTACCATCAATTGAAGGTGAGGGAATGTGACATCCCTAAGGCAGCCTTTAGGATGAGGTATGGCCATGTTGAGTTCTTAGTCATGTCCTTTATGTTAACTAATGCACTAGCAGCGTTCATGGATTTCATGAACAGAGTATTCAGACCATATCTTTATATATTCATCATTGTATTTATTGATGATATCCTGGTGTATTCTAAGGACGAACAGGAGCATGCCAATCATCTCAGAGTTGTCAACTTCTCAAAGACCATGAATTGTATGCAAAGTTTACAAAGTGTGAGTTTTGGCTCAAGTCTGTGGGCTTATTAAGACATGTTATCTCAGGCTATGGTATTCAAGTGGATTCTTAGAAAATTGAAGCGGTTAAGAACTAGCCTAGATCAACCTCTCCGACAGAAATAAGAAGCTTCTTGGGATTGGCAGGCTATTATCATAGATTTGTTGAGGGCTTCTCTTCTTTATTTGCACCATTGACCAAGATGACTCGAAAAAAGGATACATTTCAATGGTGTGACAAATGTGAGAAGAGTTTCCAAGCATTGAAGACTAGACTGATTATAGAACTAGTTTTGACTTTGACTGACGGGACAGAGGATTTTGTTGTATATTATGATGCATCTAGAGTTATACTGGGTTATGTTCTGATACAGAGAGGAAAAGTGATAGCCTATGCTTCTAGACAACTCAAGATTAATGAGAAGAAATATCCGATTCATGAACTTGAGTTGGCAACAGTGGTGTTCATACCCAAGATCTGGCACCACTACTTGTATGGAGTGCATGTGGATGTATTTACTGACCACATGAGCTTGCAGTATGTTTTTAGTCAGAAGGAGCTCAACTTGCGGTAGGGGAGATGGCTAGAGTTGCTCAAGGATTATGACATAAGCATTCTCTACCATCTAGGTAAAGCTAACATTGTTGCTGATGCTCTTAGCAGGTTGTCTACGGGCAGCACTGCCCATATGGAGGAATGGAAGAAAGAATTTGCTAAGGAAGTGCATAGGTTGGCACAATTGGGAGTATAACTCAAGGAGAATAATGAAGGCAGGGTCAATGTTTAGAATAGGGCTGCTTCCTCCTTGGTGTCAGAGGCAAAGGAAAAGCAAGACCAGACCTTCTCTTGTTCCCGTTGAAAGAAATTGTTCATAAGCAAAAAGGGATGGTTTTTTCCAAAGGGGGATATGGGGGTGTTAAGATACCAGGGAAGATTGTGTGTTCTCGATGTCGATGTTGTTTAAGAGAGGATCATGGCCGAAGCTCATAGCTCTAGATATTCTATCCATCCTGGTTCCACCAAGATGTATCACGGCTTGAGAGAAGTCTACTGGTGGAATGGAATGAAGAAGGACATCACTGAATTCGTCTCTAAGTAGCCTAATTGCCAATAGGTCGAGGTTGAACATCAGAGACTGTGTGAATTGGCCCAAAATTTCAAAATTCCTAAATGTTAATGGGAGATGATCAATGTGGATTTCATTACCGGTTTACCAAGGTCCCAAAAGCATCATGACTCGATATGGGTGATTGTTGAAAGATGACTAAATTATCCAACTTCTTGGCATTCAAGATAAATAATATGGCTGAGGAATATCCTAAGTTATATATTTGTGAGATTGTGAGGTTGTATGGAGTTTCTTTTCTATCATTTCGGATAGAGAAGCTCAATTCACCTCCAAATGTTGGAGATCTTTTCGGAAGGGATTGGGTACCAAGGTAAATTTGAGTATGACCATTCATCCACAGACAGATGGACATGTGGACTGCACCATTTAGACCTTGGAGGATATATTGAGAAAATGTGTGATTGACTTCAAGGAGAGTTGGGATGATCGTTTACTATTGATCAAATTTGCATACAACAATAGTTATCATGCTAGTATCCAGATGGCCCCTTATGAAGCATTGTATATCATGAGATGTAGATCACCGATTGGGTAGTTCGAGGTTGGTGACGCTAAATTGATTGGGCATGATATTGTCCACCAATACCATGGACAAGGTGAAGGTCATTAGAGAAAGGTTGAAGATAGCACAGAGTCGCCAAAATTCCTACACTGATGTGGGGAGAAGGGACTTGGAATTCGAAGTAGATGATTGTGTATACTTGAATGTTTCTCCCATGAAAGGTGTCATGAGGTTTGGTAAGAAGGGAAAGTTAAGTACATGCTATATCGGACCCTATTTTATTGTGAGGAGGATTGGGAAGGTCACTTATGAGTTAGACTTTCCTTCCGAGCTAGACAGAATCCATCCGGTGTTTCACATTTTAATGCTGAAGAAATGTTTGGGAGATCCTGCTTTGGCAATCCGTATTGAGAGTACGGGAGTAAAGGATAGTTTGTCCTATGAGGAAATTCCAGTCCATATTCTTGACTATCATGTCCACAAACTAAGGAATAAAGAGACAGCCTCCGTCAAAGTTCTTTGGAGGAACCAATTTGTTGAGGAAGCTACATAGGAAGCTGAGGAAGCTATGAATATCAAGTACCCACACCTATTTGTGCCAAATGACGAGGATCTAGAAGGTACTGGCCCTGTCTTTAACATAATTGAAAGTTCCATTTTCGAAATGATGTGATGATTCTATTCTTGAGTCTAAGGTAGAGATGCAGCAAAGTGATGGATAGTTGAGGGTTCGATAGTTCTAGAGTGAAGATTGAGAGGAGTTTTGGGTCTACTGGTGCCCTAATTCTACCGCTACTCTTCATTCTTGGACGAATGATCCCAATAGGGAGATGATGTAAAACCTCATAAAATTACCGAAATGCACCTAGAATGTAATCATGCGCATACGCATCTTCCCAAGCTCTGATGGGAAATCCAATATCAGATTTACGATCAACACAAAAAGTTTATTAGGAAAATGGTCTGGACTCAATTTTAGAGCAACAAAGTTGAAAATAATTTTTATAATTTTAACCCAAGACAGTGTCGATGCGTGCCCAAGGTGCGACGCGCCTAGGGTATAAATCAACGCCTATATTTTTTTCAAAAATTTTGACGGGAAATTTAAAATTCATCGGAAAAATTTTGGAGAAAAATACACTGGTCCGCGCCCCTTGCGTGTTGCAGACCAGTGCTTTTTTAGTGACGATTTTTCTTTTAATAAGTCCAACAAACATGTTTAGAAATCATTTTATATCGAGTAAGGGTTTCTAAAACCCATTTTTCTTAAGTTTTAGGTGAAGAACTCTTAAGAGAGGAGACAAGAAAGCTTCGGGGATTGAAAGTTCTGGGACAATTCTATGAAGAATCGTAATAATTCTTCATCCAGGTATGTAAACACTACCCAAAAATATGCGAATGTTCTTCGATGTTCCCCTTTGATTGTAGAGAGTTGATAGTTGAAGGTGATGGGTTTTGTCTGTACAATGCTTGAATGTTCTTATTGCAAACTATTTTACTTTACATATATTTTCTTGAAGTGATAATCATCATAATCTAAATTACTTGTTTGCATGATTTTAAGTGACTTAGTTGCATGATTTCATAAACCTTGCATGATGACCCTATTAATGACTTTAAGAATGAAATTAAGGGTTGATGTCTCGAGCATGGGCCCTATGAGTAAGTCTTGCTTGTATAGTCTGGGTCTCAAATTGAATGTATTGATGACAGATGTTGATAAGGCTGATATTCCTTGAATTCTTAAGGAGGGTAAATGTTATTTTAAAAAGGAATACCCTTAATTCCTTGAATTGATGGATGATGAGATGAATTGATGTTCCATGTTCAAAAGAGACCAAATGATGACAAATCTTGATGTTGATGTTTATGAGAATATTGAGTCTTGGGAGAAGTATCGAGCACCAAAATAGGTGAGAGTGAGTCCCACTTGAATTCATAACTATGTGGCAAGTGTAGGGGAGGATCGGACCATGATAACGGATGTTTCCTTAGTCCCGAAAAAGGACTCGATGATATTTTATTCTGGATCCAATCCAATGATGTACGCTCTTTATCCCGGCAAAGTACAGGGTAGATGTGGCAATGATATCGATTCGTTGTGTCATCACAGGATCATAGGTAATGGTTGTAGGTTTGAGAATCTCTCAGATAGGTTCCATCTTGATAGTACTCGGATGTTGATGTGATGGTAGTAGACTTGACTAATGTTAATTGTGGTAGTGTCTACTCTTTATTCTGAGATGAGATGAGGGATTGATGAGTTGATATTGTTCCATGTTATCCTGTTTATATCATTTACTTTTAGCCCATTTTTCATATAGTACATTAGACTACTAACGCTATTTGGTGCTGCATCATTTCATGATGCAGATTCAGTAGACAGAAGATTTCAGCAGGCGAATCCTTAAGGTTCAGGGATTCTTGATTTCCAGAGAATGGTGAGTCCACCCCTGCATTCAGAGGATGGTTTCTTTCTTGTAGATGTTTTAGTTATTGCTTTGAGTTGTGGTAGTCATGGTACCTTCTTAGACAGTAGATTTAGAGGCTTTATAGACACAAAGAGATGATGTGTTGATGTTGGGGGTTCCTTTCCCCTTTGTTTTCTTAAACTGAGTTTCACTAATCTCATCTTGTCTGATGGACTTAGATGCTTATTCTTGTAGCCATTGATATTTACATTGTCTTTTCATAATGTTTTTCGCTGATTGACTAAATGAATGAATTTGATGAGGCCAGGTGGTTTGCTTGGGCACTAGCAATAGTCTTCGAGTATCAGTTACATTCGGGATGTGAAAATTTTGTGCATGATTTCATGCTGATATCAACATAAATACTATAAAATATACTCCGATAGTATATATATCATACCAATATCATATAGAATGAGCTCAATCCTTTGTGATACTCTGGTGGTATATTGATACCCCATTGGTATCATATATATTCATTATGTTCTTTTTAAAAAGGAAATAAATAAAAAAATATATTAAGCTCTAAATTAGTAGAATATATATTTATTATGATACTCCGTCTGTATATTTATACCATATAGATATCAAATAGGATTAGAAAATTATTAAAGTTACAAAATTTATTATTAAACTCTAAATTAATAAAAAAAATATATTCTTGTGATACTCTGTCGCAGTCATGAATATATTTTTAGTCCCTGAATATATTTAAACTATTCATTCGATAATACTCATATTAAGAATAGAACATAATTAAAAAATATATTCTTGTGATACACTAAATCGCTTATATATATAGTGAGAGAATTTATTTCTAGTCCCTGAATGTATTTAAAATATTAATTTGGTTTCTTGCAATATCTACATGAGTATATATCGCTTTTAATTAATGGAAATGTGTTTTTGATCTTTCAACTAGTTATTAATCACAAATTATTAATTAAATAATTTAGTTATTCATGTTATATGTTAATGTGTTTACTCTTATTTTTCATTCAAGGATAATATAATTATTATAATAATTTAAATACAACATATCCTCTACGTAAAGAAATCATAAGCTCACATTTTATTTAATTTAAAATATTTCAGTGAAATACCACAAAGATCAAAGTCAAAATTTACGAAAAATCAAGATTATAATTATCCAGTAATAGTAATCAAAAGTATTTGATAGTGAGATTTCATTTGAGAACATAAACTGTTGATTATAAATTTACAATAGAGAATTATAAATGTTTTCTTCAAAAATAAATTTAATAGCTGACCGGCACGAAATAAAGAGTTGCATGCCTATTTTCCTCCTTTTTTTATTTTTTATTTTATTTTTTTTTTAAAGTCCAATTCCTTCTATATTTAAAA
Source organism: Solanum ossicruentum (assembly GCA_025774065.1). Lineage (NCBI taxonomy): Eukaryota > Viridiplantae > Streptophyta > Magnoliopsida > Solanales > Solanaceae > Solanum > Solanum ossicruentum. The sequence continues at coordinate 12,681 of JAOTQR010021152.1, forward strand.
TAGAATTGGCCCAATATTAACACAGGCCTTTCTATGAGGTTTCAAATTCTTGTCATAAGTAAATATAGATTTTAGCAAAATATATAAATATTTTTTTTTGTATAAGTTTTAAAATATGTACATCAACTTCAGTGATTTTCAATTAACTTGCAAATGATAAAGTAACATCACAGAAAAACTAAAAAAAGAAATATTTTGGAGAAATTAAAAAGATTTGCACTAAATCAATGAAACATAATAAGATATAAAAACTTACCAACAATAGGTGTGAAACAATCATCGAAATCTCCTTCATTAATCAAGGTCTCGAGTGTGAGCCTTGAAAATGATGAATTTCATGATTTTATCCTCATTAGTGTAGTTATTCAACTTGAATTTGTATTATCTTGCAACTGAATTTTAAATACCGAATACTTTCAATTTTAACATAAGTTTTCAAATGAAGACTCAAATTTTATAAATAAATATAAATAAATGTGATGTTTACTTCATATGATTTCCCATAAACTTATTTTTAAATATAAGTAATTGTTATATCTTAATAAACTCAACATGATATATGAATTAAAAAAATAAATATTTAACTTGCAATGACCCTCCATGTCATTTTTGTGGTCCCGCGAATATTTTATTAGTTTGAGAATTTGCATAGTGACTGCGGGTTATTTGCTTACTGATACTGATTGTTCGACCGTTGGGTGAATTGTTCAACATCTATGCTATGTTTCAGGGTAAACGAGACATTATAACGAAAAAGCCCCCAAAACTCCCCAAAAATGAGCTTCGAAAATGCCTATAATCGTCATTTTCATATATCTCAAAATCCGTGCGCGATATCAAAAATTCAACTTCATATTCTTTATCAGGGGACAAAATTGTGTGGGATATAGGTATAACCCAAATTTTAGGAGACCCATAACGAAAAATAATTTTCACAAAATTTTTTGAAAATAGTATGGGTCCTCGACGCGGACCCATCACGGAGTAATGTTTGCACTTCCTTGATTTTTTAGTTTTGGCCCAAAACATTGGGGTCTTGGCCCCATGCCCACTTATGCATAAAAACACCTATACATAGCAATATTTCAACTCTATATCACTCAAGACTCTCTCAAAACTCTCTCCAACACTTGCCAAATATTTCATCCAAATTCAAATGTCTCAAGCTTAATTCTAGATCTCAAGAACTCCATTCAAGCTTCAATTCTCCTTCAAGTCTACATCAAGAAAACCTAAGCTTGAGGTATGTGGGTTTCATCCATTGGGTCCTTTCACCCATGGAGCTCTAATGTTCTTATTTTATGAAAATTGCATGTTTTCAAGTTATATTATCTATGGGTATCTTTTATTATTCATTATAAGCATGATATATGTTGGGGTTTTATGAAATGTTGATTAAATATGCATGTCTTTCTATCTCAATCTTATACTATGAGTTGATTTTGTCTATTGAGACTATGTGTGTTTTGAGCTATGAAACTGTGATCTATTATGAGATTTGATGATGAATTTTAAGGTACTTTACATAAGGCTTTATGTGTTGGTAGGTTGATTTACATTGAGTTTCCCATATTATTTCGCTCTTGAATTGCATGATTTGGAACTAGCAATTTACACCAACCAAGTATTTGATAAAATGTCTTTTCAAGGATTCTTAAAGTTATTGATGATATATTGTATGATTTATGAGTCAAGTGACTTTATGATGATTTTGGACTTTCAAAAGATGTATTGAATTCATGAACATGTCCATAGTGTTGTAATGCCGGATTAAGCCCTCTTTCAAAGAGTTTACCTCTTATGAGACTTTTGATGTTAATACAAGGGTAATGTTTGATGATGATCTATTCTTCTGTTTTAAAGTTAGCTCCCCATTAGTGGTAAAAGATGTTTTAGAGGTACTCATGTTGTATTTTCACATTTCTTATTAATTGCTAAAGTCTGATTATTTTAATTATTCCAATGAATTAGGCTTAGAACCGATGGATGAAGGGTTTGCTCTCTTTCCTCAAACTATGCGACATCATAAGAGTATACTTTACCCTTGCTTTACTAGTGAATCCATTTAGTGCACTTTCTCTTGAAATTCTTCCCGAGATGGGACAAGCTCCCGTAAGGCAAAGTTTTTCATGAAATCCTTCCCGAAAGGGGATAGGTTCCCGTAAGGGGGTTACTTCTCCAAAATGGCATAGACTCTCGTAAGGTGAAGTATGGTTTACCTTCGCAATTAGACTACCTCTTTACTGATGAGGGGTAATCATTAGGATTCTAAGTTGTATCTTGCTTAGTCTTATTCTTTGTCGATTGAGGTCTATTCCCATATATGCATCATATTCTATGCAAGTTGTATGGTTTATAATTATGTTTTACTTGAACCATTAATCATAAATGCTTTATTGAGACTATGCTTATCTCTTGCCTATTTCCATGTATTTTGACTACTTTGGCATATGTCTTGTTGCATTGCATCCTACATACTTAGTACATTCAAATATACTAACACATAATTTATGCCTACATGATATCACCATGTAGGGATTGGAGTTCCTCTTGATCTTCCTCCACATGGTTAGTGAGATTATTTGAAGATAAGATTGATGAGTCCACAAGTTCAGGGACACTATCTACTTTCTCTTGCTATCTTTAAGACTTCTTTATGTTAAATTTTTGATCTATGAGGGTGAGTCCGGAAAGTGTCTTAGGCCCCGCTCTGATCTATGGTAGAGGCGTTGTTGGAACAATTGATGTACTTATGCTTTGAGCTTGACTCTTGAATATTTTATGATTATGAAAGACTTCCCTTAGTCCCTTTTCCCTTATTTATATCTCTTGTTGTATTTAATTTGCTTCCGCGACCAAGGATGTGTTATTGATATGCTATAAAGCTTATGTTGGGTTCCTTCGGGTTCTGCATTTGCCAGGTCCCAACTTTCCCTAGGCATGGAATGTGAAAAACTTGGTATCAGAGCACTAGATTGTTAATGGTCCTCGGAATCCTACACACTGCATCGATTAAAGTCTTATTCATGGTTGTGAAGTGCGCCACGAATATGAGTAAGAGGCTATGAAGCATTTTAGGAAATGTTTCACTTCTTCATAATCTATGTTGTGTGCTAGAGCTAACATTCCTAAGGAATATTACTGATTTCTAACTATCACATCCCAACCCAGGGACCGTGGTTAGTGTCGATTGGGCACCCAGACAAACACTAAACCGGATTTACAACTATAATAGCTAAGGAATCTATTGAAATTTCGGCAGAGTTTCCTCTGTTTTACTGACTAACCAAACCTGCAAACAGCAACCCCAGCATATAGCAAATATCTATACACATATATATACACGGGCTGACAAGGTGACCGCTGTGATAGAACCGCCCAACAAATGTATCATACATACGTAGTCATACCACATGCAATATCCCACACCCATATGTATCCACAAACCTCTACACATACGAACTGAATCATAGGATGAGACAGGGCCGCGTCATACCCTCGAATATACATAAATGCAAAATACAGAAAATAAGTGTACATGTATATACCAAAAATCTGCTCCCGAGGCAAAGAGAGCACTTCAACGGTAGACAGAGATCCTAAGAAGGTGGCTCTCTAGCTTGTACGTCAGTACTTGCGGGCATGAAACGCAGCCCCTGAAGGAAGGGGGTCAGTACGAAATACATACCGAATATGTAAAGCGAAAAGTACAAAATACAAATTAGAGTAATAATCCCAATAAAAATACATGAGTCAAACCTGCATGCAAACATTAAAATAATTCTTTATTAAAAATATCAAAGTAACCCATATCAGATGGGAACAATGGCGACCTCCCAACTCATGCCATACCAAAGCATAACACTAGAATTTTCAAATCCCCAAAGACTCCAACACAAGTCCCAACTGTAACATAAGTGAGTCGAGGCGAACAACGGCCTAGCACTCACGTAATAGGATAGGTGAGCCAACGCGAATAGCGGCCAAGCACTCACATATCGTAATGTGTAGCGGTCATCATGCCCGATAAGTGAGCCGAGGTGAGCGAGGCCAAGCACTCACGTGAGCCGGGGTGAACGAGGCCCAGCACCCACATGTCATGATGCCAACATATCCCAAGCCCAGGTCGTTATGTTTCCAAACTAAGCAAAACCGGCCCATGGGCAAACCGACCTGCCGTATCCAACCTACTTCGGAATATATATACATATAGTTATACATACGCACGATAATAACCATCCCAGGAATCGGGGAGTGAGACCATAATGGCACGAATAGAGTCGTGAGAATCCCATGCATAAAAAAATAGTTCCATAAGCTTAGTGATATGCAAAATATTCATTTTTGAAATCAAGAAGTTATTCCTTTATGAACTTTGTCAAA
>JAOTQR010021173.1:0-17062 GCA_025774065.1 Solanum ossicruentum
GCTGCAGGTGAGGTTAGTCCGTAAAACAGAGGAAACTCTGCCGAAATTTTGGTAGAATCCTACGATGCGATTAGAGGAAAAATTCGACTAAATAGATGTTTGCGTGTCCTTAACGGGCACCGGTCACGACCCCAGGGAGGGGTGTGACAATGGTTCCCTAAAAAATCTATTCCTCAACTATTTATATTTTCTTCTATAAATTGATAATGTGATTTTTATTTATTTATTTTTGTGAAGAATGCACTTCTTCACCAAATCTCAGACCAGTGTTGAATATTATGTTACTCCTCGCACAGTTTTTTCAAGTGATCCTAGTTATACTGATCAAGCACCAAAAGGCGAGCCAGAGAAGATTCTTCAAGACAAACCAAAAAAAGAGGCAACACAAGGAAGAGAGGTTTGCAGCAACAAAAGGAAGAGAGGTTACTGCTGCAAAATCACAAAACAAAGCTCAAGTAGGAGAGAACATGTTGATTGGGACTAAGAGATCACGTGATATATTTGGTGATGGATCACGCATATTATCAATTAGAGTCATTCCTGAGAAGCAGCCAATTATAATGATGAATGCTACTTACAGCGAGAAAGATGAGATACTTGAAAGAAAAGACACTTGTCCAAATCAATCCTTAATTCAGAATAGGATGCACTTCTATCAAAATTTTCTATATCCCACCAGTAAGAAAGAAATTGCATATACATATGTTCGAAATGATAACTCTTTTTATTTACTGGGTTCGAAATGCTTACTTATAATAATATGTTTTAAAAATAAATACAAGATTTCTTAGAATATGATTGATCGTTGATCTACTCATATATGGACCTCAATTGTTAAGCTCCTCTAGTGTCTAACATGGATAAATTAATGTAGGTTTTCCTGATTTGACTATTTAATGATAGTATTACATATTTTTTTTTCAAATATTAAAAATAAATAAATTCTTACTTTATTAATAAAGTAAACTACAATTATTTCACAGTAATGAGTATTTTGTATATTTGCAAAGCAACTCATAGGCCATAGGCTCGGGTTGTGAAAAGCTTGGTATCGACGTACTAGATTTGTAAATGATCTTCGGTGTCCAACATGTCGCATCGAGTAGAGTCATATTCATAGTGCACCATACCAATGGATGGGAGGCTTTGATGGCATTTTTGTATTTGTCTCAAATCTTCATTTCTAATGTCGTAATTTGGACCATGTCTTAAGACTTCCTAACTTTGATGATGCCCTTGATGACTTACAGAAGATGCCTACATGAAGAGCCTTTTTATCAAGGAAAGCCCTAATTAATAAGGACCAAGTCCCTCAAGAGCCTATGAGGAAGCCGGTTACTCAAAATAAATTTTGGACTGCCTTTGCCATGCTTGCCCAAGGATGTGGCTCAAGTGTGATACAACCAATGGTTGATGGAGAGAGTTGAGGATGATGGGGTTGGTTGGGAAGAGTTTAAGTTTGCCTTTAATTTCTGGACCATTTCTTTCATCTTGAGCTTAGATAGGCCGAAATGGCAGAAAGTATGAAGCTCAAATAGGGAGGTATAAGTGTGAGGAAATATTCTCTCAGATTTACAAAGCTCTCAAAGTATGATCCTATGCTAGTGGCTGACCCCTTTGCAAGAATGCACAAGTTTATTTCTGGGATATCTGGTTTGGTTGTGAAAGAATGTATGTGACTATACTTATTCAAGATATGGATATTTCTAGGCTTCTGACTTATGTTGAACAGATTGAAGGGGAGAAGCTCAAGGAGAGGAGGTGTCATGACCTGGACCCGAGAGTCCCCAAACATGCCTCAAAGTATCCAAATTCACATCACTAGTTCGAAAGCGTATACAAATAGTAAATACATAGTTCCAAGGGACGGGAAAGTCGAACTTATGGTATGGGGATATCATGGGGACAAGGATTAATATTGATTCCCATAACACGTAGCACATAAACAATAAGGGGCAAGTTAGTATGACTCACTCTATGGGGTGTATTCGGGACTTAGGATCTTCCACATTTCCACATTAAACATACATACATATAAAAATTCCCATAATCAGTCCGTTATATCCATATCAAATAGATAACTATAATCATGAGTTTCAGATACAACGCATAACATATAGATCCGACGAGAGTCTTCAAGATGTCTAACAATGTCTCTAGTCATAATATGGGGCAGGGTCCAAGACATATCCCGGGCTCACCCTCAAAGTAAAGATAGCATAAGCAAAACAAACAAATGGTAGAGGAATAGTTGCTTTTCCTTAGAAGATAGTACTCACCATAACAAGCAAAACTTGACATCAAAATTAAAGTCTTACGGTGGATGATCATAGTCCTCGGTTCCTATATGGTGAGATCATGTAGGCAAAAGTATGTGTTACTATGTTTGTATGTACTAATTATGTGCGATGCAATGAATGTAACTTACCAAAACCTGCATACAATGTTAGATGCTAAGGGCACATAATATAGAATGAGATCTATAACAAAGAATGTAATATAACAAGATGCTATAAAACTCATTATGTAAGAAATGCAAATGATGCTCATATAAAGTGGGGATGTAGCCATAACCGACATCTCAAACTTATGTGAGCAATCACATAAATTTTCCCAATGTTGACCTCGCATCGGGTGAGAGAAGATTACTTGCCAAATGTAATCTACATTACACCTTGCGACCTGATCATTTCATATGTCGCGCCCACCTTTCTTATGGCCCGATAAATTTGAAAGAATTTCCTTAACAAAATAGATCATATCATATCATAAATGAATAGACATCCCCTACAATCTAATAATTTTGGTATTGACTACCATTCCTATGCTGGCACATAGTTCAAGAAAAGGAAGATGACCTTTGGGGATAGCCCTGACTCCCCCAATCCATCGTTGCTAAGTCAACATCCCATGAGAATACTTGTATATATCCATGCTAGCAAAGAGACAATTCATTTCAGATCACTTCAATATGTAGTTGTACTTAAAGCCCAAACATCGTTCATAAATTTTATACTTCGGCTCAAATGCCAAATCGTAGCTCATAGTCATAATACTCATGCATAGGGAATAACTCATTCATATATACAAAATAGTGCATGCACCCATAATTCTCAAAGATCCATAATCATAGACATATATGTAGTCACATTCTAGTCATAGTCATAATCTTATCAAATCATATACATAATCATAATTGGGCATAACCTACTTCATAATATCCATAAAAATCTAATATTCATGAATGCATATGTCATTAATGATGTGAGAATAGCATGGGTAATAGACAGTCAATCTAAAATTAACATTGTAATATGAAATTCAAGTGAAAATATAATTAAATTCATATTTAAAATCATAATATAAATCACCCACGCACAAACAAGCTTGAAAGGGGATATGCATCTTCATAACTTCGTAACTGTAAGGGCTTAAAGTAACTTAAAATCATCAAATAAATACAGCCCATACCTTAGTTGAATTTAATAAATCAATATAATGGAAACCCACATTTAAAGTAAACTTGATTTCATGCAAAATTTCTTGAAAAGATTTAGGTCTCCTTGATTGGAACGAATCAAGGATCAAATCCCACATGCCTTAGTTAAAGAATCCCAAGAAGAAATTTGAAGAAGAATGAATCCTACCTTGATTCTTAAGCTAAAATACCCAATAGAGTTCTTGAGAGAGACTTGATAAAATTTGATTATAGAGATTAAGGGTTAGTCTTGAATGAGGGATTAGAAATAGTGTAGGAGAGGTTTAGGAATATAAGGGAGGTTTAAAGGTCTTAAAAATCCTTAGGGATGGGCCAAAATATCAAACGTACCTTAATAAAATGAGCACTTGAATTTTAAATGGGACTTCTCATGGCCAGCTTCATGGGTCTTGAAGCTCTTCAAGATCCATGAAGGCACCCTGTTCTAGCCCAGATAGATTTTATGAAAAAGGCATAACTTTCTTGCTCCAAACTCGGAATATGGTGAAATTGAATGCGTTGAAAAGTTAATTCAAAGGGCTTTAATTTGATATGTCGGCATCCACTCATTTTATTTTGTTCTAAGAGATATGACCATGTAAAATTGACCCTTCATTGGTTCTTACAAAAAACAAAGTCCATGGAATTCCTTTGAACTTGGCTTGATGTAGGAGACCCATGATGGCCTTAAACAACATAAATAAGGTTGAATTGAAGGCTTGAAAGTGAACTTGGGTTGATCTTGGAGATCCCATACTTAGAGAAATTTTACAAAATCAACTTCACGGAGGGCTTTATGGCCCATGAGATACCACACAATCTGTGTGAGCGGCCGTGTGACTTGACTTGGTCCCGAAATTGTGGAATTTCAAGCCAAGGCCACTAAACAACCCACCACACGGTCCGTGAAGTGTCCACAAACCATGAGGGGTCCAGTATAGTGTACCTCAGTTTAAAAACACCACATTCAAGAGCCAAACCTCAACCAAAGGCCAAGCGGCCACTTCAGGAGATGCTACATGATCGGTGTGACCTCACACGGGCTGTGAGGTCTTCCCTGAAGTGCCACTTCAGTCCAAAGTTCTCTGAAATGAATTTTAAAGCTCTGAGGAGGTTATACAACGTCGAGGTCATTACATTATCTTTCCCTTGGGAACATTCATCCTCGAATATGCTAGAACAAGGCTTGACTTAGAACATGAAACATCAGAACACAAGGTACAATGCATAATTCATCATTTGAAAATCATAAAGTTCTTAAAACTCATATCAAAACTTCTTTAAATCATTCCAAACATTATAAAAAATTCATTTTCATACACATGTATACATGTCATGTCATGAGACTCAAGAGTTGAATAATTGAGACTATTGGGAATAGGAAAAACCTAATACCATGGGCTTGAGTAGGTTGGAAAGGATTAAGGTATCATTGCGTCATGGTTGATTTCACTCCCCATGTAGCACTTTCAACATGATGATCCTTGTTGTAAAGCCTCTCCACTTGCCCATCCAAGATCTCAATCAGAATTTCCTCATAAGCCAAGTTCTCCTCAACCTCAACACCTTCCAAAGGCACAATGGCACTAGTATCACGAACCAACTTCCCCAACATAGACATATGGAGTACCTAGTGACTCGAATTCAAATCTAAAGGCAAATACAACCAATAAGCCACATTTCCAATCCGCTCAACTCCATCCTAAGGACCTACATACCATGGACTTAACATGCCATTCTTCCCAAAACACATCACACCTTTCATAGGTGAGACCTTCATATACTCACAATCTTCAATAAAAAACTCAAGATCCCTCTTTCTAACATCTGAACAAAACTTTTGATGACTTTGAACCATCAACTTTTCCCTAACTAACCACTCTTTCCATAGCTTTCAACAATAAATTTAGGCCTAAAGAAGTCATCTCATCTAATTCAAACCATCCAACCAATGACCTACACCTTCCACCATAATAAGCCCCGAACTATGTGATACCAATGCTAGCATGAAAGCTATTGTTGTATGCAAACTCAATACATAGAAGATGATCGACCCAATAACCTTTAAATTCTAACACACAAGTCCTCAACATGTTCTCCAAAGTTTTAATTGTCATCTCAACTTGTCCATCAGTTTGAGGATGAAAGGCAGTACTCAAGTTCACCTTAGTAACAAGTTTCTTTTTGAGATGATTTCCAAGAGTAAGAAGAAAGTTGGGTACCATCATCTGATATTATAATCATAGGCACACCATCCAGTCTAACCAACTCCAAACATATAACTTGGCATTGTCTTCAATATTAAGAGTAGTGTCAAGTGCTAAGAAGTGAGCTGATTTGGCTAAGAAGTGAGCTGATTTGGCTATGTATTTCTTTGTACCATGTAACCAATACCCTCCTCTTAAGTCCTATATATCTTAGTAGGCCCCGGGTGAATCGAATAATGAGAGTTATAGGCATGAAAAGATGGATAGAGGGAGTAATAATAACACTAATACTATGTAATATTGTCTTATTTCTATTTATTTTGATAAGTTTAAATTATAATTTAGTTTAAAAAATTTATTAAAAGAATATGAGAATAAAAATATAGGGGCCCGGCAACGTCCACGGCCCACGTACAAATGGGTTGGGCTAGCTATTTTCTAGCCTATAAAATAAAGAGGCTAGCCTAGCCTGCCCTATCAAATTCTAAAGTTTGTAAGGCCTAGCCCAGATGGGGTGGGTCGGTCCCTATTGACAGCTCTAACTTTTTGCTTTGAACTCGAAATGAGGTGAAACCAAGTGTGTTGGAAATATAATTCAATGATCTTTAATTTGATAGTTGTGGGCCACCTAGTTCATCTTGTTCTAAGAGATTTGCCCATTTTAAGTTGACCTTTCAATTGGTACTTATGAAAAACTTAGCCGATGAAATTCCTTTGAGCTTGACTTAATGTAGGAGACCCATGATGGTCTTAAATAACATAAATGAAATTGAATTAAAGGATTAAAGGTGAACCTAGCTTGAGCTTGAAGATCCCATACTTAAAATTTTTTTATGAAATCAACTCCATAGAGGGCCATATGGCTCGTATCAAGTCACACGAGCCGTGTGACTGGCCGTGTGACTACACTTAGGACAACAATAGTCATTCCAAGCTTAAAGATATTCACACGGCCCACAACACGGCCCATGAAGTGTCACACGGCCCGTGTGAAGTCCAAGTGTGATATGCCTTAACTCGAAACCTACACCAAGGCCACACTCCAAAAATTTTAGGCCAAGTGTAGTACCACTGGAGGCGACATGGTCCGTGTGACCTAACACAAGCCATGTAGTCTCCATTGAGATGACACTTGGTCCAAATTTTGTCCAAAAATGAAATCCTCAAGCTTCATGAAGTCATACAATATCCAAGTTATTACAACAAACCAAGTAGGTTATAGAAAATTTATCCTGTCTTATGCCATTAAGCTTTCATAACCTAATAAACAAGATTGGTGGAGTTTTCTTATGTAGGTAGAAAGAGCTTTTAATTTTGCTGATAAGTTACCAAGAAACGTATGCATATTCTCTCAAGATATGCATCATCTTGATCACAGAAACCCTATCCCCAGAACAAAATAGTATCATATCATCACCATAGGACAAATGGCTTATGTCAGGACTCCACTTAGGGAGCCCATGACCAATAAAGTTCATGCCTTGGTGGAGATTGTTCTGATTCCTTGAAAGTACCTTAGCAACTATAATTAACAAGGCAGGAGATAGATGATCTCCTTGATTTAGCCCCCTAGTGGATTGAAATAGTCCAAGTAATTGTCTATTAATCACTATTGAATACCAATTGTTAGACACGGGACTCAACACCATATCAATTATAACCTCAGAGAATCCAAATTTCTTCAAAACATTAGTGAGGAATACCTAAGAAATCCTATCATATGCATTGGCCATGTCAAGTTTCACCACAATATGTCTTTTTTATATTGTTAATATCCTCTATAATTTCCTAAGCCAAAAGTACATTTTCAATTATGCTCCTCCATTTTACAAAGCCTGACTGATTAGGTGAGGTAGTTTTAGGGAGCACTACAATCAGACTCTTATACAAGACCCTTGAAATTGCTTTATTAATAAAGCAACTCAAACTGATAGGTCTCATGTCTACAAAGGTTATAACAACTTTTTTTTTGGGGTAATAACACCTAGTTTGTGTGAGTTACATACCTTGATAATTTTTGTCCACAGAAACAGGTTCTTACCACCTTGGTAACATCCCCAGCCATGATACCCCAACACTTTTGAAAAAATAGTCCTGTGAACCTATTTGGTCCTACTACACTTTCCCAGTCAATGCAAATACTAATTGCTTAACTTTAATTTTATCTGGTAAATGCAGCAACACCTTATTCTCCTCTGGGGTAATAAGCTTTGGCAGGATATCCATCATTGAGAAGTCTTGATTGCTACCATCCTCTTTGAATTTATCTTGATATACTCTTACTACTTCTTCACAATCTGAGATTCCTCTGTCAGTGTTTGCCCCTGGTCATTAATAATTTTAGATAGCTACAGCTTTCTCCTCATCCCTTGCACATAGGAGTGAAAGAATTTTGTATTCCTATCCCTTTGTGCAAACCATTTCATCTCTTCTTTCTGTTTCCAAAATTTCTCCTCCAGAGTAAAAAAGTTTTTTAGATTCTGCCTCTTGTTTATTTAGTTCTACACTATTTCCAGGAGAAGGCAAGATTTCAAGCTGAGCTTCTTTCACTAGAATGATATCTTTCAGTGTAGCTATTTGAACAAATATATTCCCATACTCCACTTTGCTCCATTCTGATAAAGCCCTCTTTACTCTATTTAATTTTACATGAAAATTTAGAAAAGCACACCCATAAATGTCTACTACCTAGTTCTTCTCCACCACCTCCTTGAACATTTTGTTCTTGCACCAAAAAATTAGAAAGAGGAATTGCTTTTTTGTTTTCATTGCTACTGATTTACATGTTACATGAACATGCGCATGATTAGATCCTTGCCGAGGTAAATGCTACACATCAATCACAGAAAACACCTCACATAACTATTTACTAAATAGCACCCTATTTATCCTCTCAAATATGCATACATAATATATCATGCCATTCCACAATGTATATTTACTTCTTTAAAAATTAGCCTCTGTCAGTGTAGTGGCACTAATATATTGAGCAAAATATGTCGCATCTTGTTGTGTGAAAATCCATCCCTCCTGACTTTTCCTCCTCATTAAGAATGGCATTGAAATCCCCACCAACCATCCATGTACAACCTGCTGTATCAGTAGGTTGTAAGTCTTCCCACAATACTAAGCTCTAATGCACCACATCTTCCATAGATTGATGTTACAAAAAAGACCAACCCCCCTTTCTAAAACTTCATGGTTAAATGTTGATGAGCATCTTATAGAATATCCCCTAACTAATCATTCCAGACAATCCAGGTTTTTCCAAAACAATTAACTAGAGCATTTTCAAAACCCAATGCTATCCTATGCTGATGTATATCATCTATCCCATAAAACGGTTTTATTAGAGCTATAAAAGAGTAGTGGAGTCTCCTATTTAGATTCAGTAGTCTCCCAAATTCATTTTGAGTGCTAATGGATTAATGTTCCAAAATAGAGCTTTGTCAGTCATTGATCACAACTGACAGTCCTTCCCCTATTACTCCTTGTCTGCACTTGTAGATGAACATTAGACTTTCCTCTTTTAGTAGTCAAGTAATCAGTATGTCTGGGTGATAAATCACCTGCCTTACTAACATGTTTGATGTTACCCTCTCTTCTTTCTTCCTCCTCCCTTTCCTTCTGCCCCTCTAATTCCCGATCATCCTCACCATTTGAGTGTGCACCTTCCTCCAGTGGTCTAAGATTCTATCCATTCTGGATTTATCCTCCCTAATCATTAAAAGATTTTGAAGTAGTACCCTGGGTCTTACTGTTAAGATTTTGGTTCACAAAGCTTCTCCCACTACTTCTAGCCTTATTCATACTTTGTGAAATAGTTTATTCTTCCAACACTATAGTTCCCTTTGTAGTGTTTTGTGGCTACTTTGTTGTGATAATCTTTTTTTGAGGTATGTCTTCGTTGTTCCTTGCTCCTTCTGAAGCTTCTGCCCCTTTTGTTACTTTTCTCCCCAGCTTTTTTTGTTTTTCCCCTCTTATGTTTGTTTTTTCTGCTCATCAATTCCATGTTTAGGCCCTAATGTGTCAAATTTATTCTTATCCTCACTGCATTCAATACTTGGGGCACTTGAGGTGCTAGTCCATTCTTGCCCACTTGTTTCTTTTTTTGTTCAATGAAGCCCTCATCTTTTCTTTGCTATTGTTCCTTTATTCCATGATCCTCTATTTCAAGAGGAGCCTTCATATTATTTCCTTGCTACTTCTCCTCCTTCTTTTGTCTTTCTTGTTAGCCTTTCTCCTTCTTCTTGTAAAGCTCTGGGTTCTTGAAATAACATGCTCTCCATCGTGTCCCTGGATCAAGCAAGTAGTGCAATACTTGGGGACATAGTCATATTTGATTGGAGTCCATTTCTCCTTCACCTCCCCATTTAGCCAATTAATTGCAATTTTAATATGCTTATGAAAGTCTCCTAATAAGTCAACTTCAACTTTGACTCTGGTGCAACTTGGCCTTGTCTTGTTTTTTGTTGCCAAGTCAACTTGAAGTGGTTTCCCCACTGTAGATAACAAAGAAAAAAATGGTAGCTTCTCCAAAGAAATTTGGCAGGAGAGACTGGAATGATATCCATGCAACTACTTGTTTTTTGTTGCCAAGTCAACTTGAAGTGGTTTCCCCACAGTAGATAACAAAGAAAAAAATGGTAGCTTCTCCAAAGAAATTTGGCAGGAGAGACTGGAATGATATCCATGCAACTACTGTTGATGTCTCTTTCTCTGGATCAAACATGGAATCCCACTTGAAAGTTCTCATAAGATAGGATCAACCATGCAAAAAAATATGGAATGCAGGCTTAGACAACAAATGAACATAGTCTTAAAGGAGCAAAGCCCTAATCAATATATGTCTATTACTTAGGAGTCCTATCTTGCAATCCACTTTCAGATCATATTGTTTGGGAATGAGATTACGTAAATCATGCATCTCCGACCACCCATAGGAGAACTTTCCAAACACAACGTATTTGAGATTCTCCTTTATGATCATATGCTAAACCTCACTCTACTGCCAAACAACAATTGGCTCACCATGCAAGTATGAGATCTGCTTGACAAGGACCGGAGCGACATTTTTTCCACAGGTAAGGTTCAACACATTCACATACGATCTCTGAGGCACAGGTTGACCAGCTGCTGTGGATGACTGGCCAACGGCCAGCATGGCCATAACTTCGGTGATAATGAAAAAGTGTTTGTATCAGTAGGGTTTTTAGAGATCGTTTTAAAGTGTTGTTTCAATATTATGATATTTGATTATAACTTTTCAGAATTAAGTGAAGACGAAATTATTGAAATTGTGACACTTGGTTCACTCATTTCATGTACACAAAGTTTGATTTGGCCTTATGTCTACATGAAAATATAGTTAACGATCATAAAAAGCTACAGAAAATAATGGAAATGTGAGACTATACAAGTAAATTGTTCATCAACTAGGTCAACTATTAATCGGTTCTGGCAACAAAATTTGTAATCCATGATATAATTGCACCGGACATGCTCCTAGCCTAATTCAACCTTCTGAAGCTAATGGAATCGTCATAATTCCATTTTAAGACTGTTTACTAGGACTTTACCTGAAAACCTATTTTATAGGTATAACTCCCTGATGGACTCAAAATTTCACCTAACTCCCGAATAATGTGACCAATAACCATCCCAATAGTCTCAAGGTCACTATACACATGCTCTAATAAAAAATAACAATCGAAAAGTAGAAATGATCAAAAGGGTTATTACAGCATCCCCCACTAATAAGGCTAAAAAGTAATCATGGGGCCTGGCCCCAAGCATCACAAGTCAACCGGGTCCTTGACCCTATGCTAGCATATGGCACCCGATCCATAGTCCTCTGACTTGGCCTTTGATCTAGTAGTCAGAGCTAGGTAGTCTGACACCCAATATAACTGTGGAACATATTTCCCATAGGAAAAAGGATCCCCCTCGCATAAATAATATTATCTCATCTCAGGATGTCAATCATGGGGCCCAACCCCATGGATTATCAATTACAGGACCTAGCCCTATAGAATATCAATCAGGTTTCTCGACCCAAATCTCAGTCAATGCTTGGTTCGCAAAATCAGTATCCGTCACTTGGTGCTCCGATACAACCACCAAATCTCAAAACACGGGACGCCTAACCCGTTAACTCGAATACTCGAATATGGTGGTTGTTGCTTAAACAACAGTCGAGAACATTATCTGGGGTTCGAGATGTCCACCAATCACTCACTTATCCAATATATTCGGATCCAGAACTCAAAACTCATATCATGCCCAGAGTGAATGTAGGCGACAATAATTGCATCATACCTAAAGTGAACGTAGGTGATGATACTCTCAACCAAGTTATCCCACTGTCTCAATCTAACCAACATAATCGCAATCACCATCTCTCTCATATACAAAAAAATACACCAACATCAGATGGAAAAATAAATGCACAATAATTGTCAGCAATACACCAAAGTATATATGTCAAAAATCATTGTAGAATCATGCCTCACCAAGTATAAGTATACCATAACCTCTTCAACCATAAGTACCTAGATTAAACATAGATCATTATGGAAAATCATATGTATCCAGGATACCCAAAACCATTCGAGTAATATCTATACCAGAGTCTAGCCATGATACTATATATAATCAATGAACAGTCTCCTGGTCAACATATCACAGTAGAACTAGGCTCTAGACCCTCATATAGGAACGAGTCGAGTTAGAACACATGGTCACCCCATGGAAATATCCGATATTGAGGCCTTACTAGGTCCTTTCTCCTTGTAAAGTAGCTCATATGGAAGTATTAATGCAACCTAAGCTAAGGCCTGAGAGACTAGACAATCACAAGGATGTCTCCTTCCTAGAATCATATTACAACGCAAATGCTATAAGGGATGTTGCCCAAGGAAACTATATGCTGCCACTAATTGCACTTCTTAAATAGGGTGCTAGTCCCCATGACTAAACCACATAGCTAGTGTTTCGTCATAGATAACTCCAGAAATTGCATAGGATATAGCCTGCACCTAGCTACTAGAGTCACAACCCTGTCTCTAATTTGACAATGGCTCAGTAACAACACCTCTCATATCACAGAATACAAGGCTCCCTTGGGGGTGCACCATACCCACCCTCAGAATATGGTGTTTTTCTCCGGTCACTAACTAGTGGCACAGGTATATAGAAGATAATAGAAGTATACAGGATCATATAAACTACAGGGCAAAACAAAATAATGTTTAACCAAAAAATTCTATCAGAAGTACTTAGAAAAGATATAGATAACCTCAATCATTTCATGTATATACATACGAACTAGTTATAGATAATAGATTCAGCGCACAGGGTAGTAAATAACCATAGGTTAATGGCTAGTATATTATGGTAGCCTCAGACAACACACACATACAAGAAAGGGTCAAGCTTAGTATACATAACTGTCACAAGTTCACAACTCCACCTATCCTTTTCTGGCCCTTTCCTAGTCATATAATGTAAGAACTCAGGTAATATAATAGCTACAACCAACGCAAATCTCAAAACAACATATATATATATATAGTTATATTTATATATACAACACCATATCCAGCCATATAAAACATATACTCTACAATTTAATCCATAAATAGTATATATTTATACATTTTAACTCAAATATGCAAACATTTCAACTCAGTCTTGGGTTTAGAGAAATCATAGACTACTTGACATTTGACGTCTCTTGGTTTGAGTCAATCCAACCAAGCTTTTCCCTTTGAATCATTTCATGATGTTGCTCAATTATTAAAACATAAGCCACAAGATATTTACGATTGATTCAGCTACAAAATCTAAAAAAAAATGGGTGAAACTATATCAATTACGACTAAAATGGGGAAAATGGGGGGTCCACACCTAAAATATAAAACCAATCCCTGAAAAATGATCTACAAATCACCCCGAGTCCATATCAAAAAAACTCGGCCTAAAATTGACCCTGAAAGACTAAGAAAAGGCCCAAAACTGAAGTTAAAAACTTCACTGGAAAATCATTCTTTTCAAAAAATTCTTGGTCAAAAATCGAACAAAATCAGTGAACACCCACTATACCACAACATTAGTCTCAGAACGTAGAATAATTTAGACAAAAACTTCACTTAATTCCATTGATAAATGACCAAGATAGTGCAATGTAAATTTTTCACTCATTTTCAATATATCACCAATGAAAAAGTAGAGATTTACCTCAAAAATACGTGTAAAATCTCGAATGCCACTTCACCACGATGTTACTTACAAAAATCTGAGTCACGTAGCATTTTGAATCTCTCTAATTGAAAGAAAAATGATGTCGAAATCGCGGAACAAAGTTGGAGAAAATAATTACACATATATGTATAATTTTATATATATGTAGCTGGTCCTATTGCCATCTAACTGCCACATCACTACTCCTCCTTCAATAACCTTCCAATTCTCTTTTTCAACATTTTAGGCTTGTTCAAACTCTGTTTTTTGTAAAGGAACTATGCAACCTTATAGATTTCGATATTCGGATCCAACGGTATAGTCAGAATTTTTAATGAAGCTTTCTACGATAAGATGAGGGTCCCACTTCTTTATATGCAACTTTTTTATTAAATTTCACTCATTTTCAATATATCACCAATGAAAAAGTAGAGATTTACCTCAAAAACACGTGTAAAATCTCGAATGCCACTTCACCACGATGCTACTTACAAAAATCTGAGTCACGTAGCATTTTGAATCTCTCTAATTGAATGAAAAATGATGTCGAAATCGCGGAACAAAGTTGGAGAAAATAATTACACATATATGTATAATTTTATATATATATAGCTGGTCCTATTGCCACCTAACTGCCACATCACTACTCCTCCTTCAATAACCTTTCAATTCTCTTTTTCGACATTTTAGGCTTGTTCAAACTCTGTTTTTTGTAAAGGAACTATGCAACCTTATAGATTTCGATATTTCAGATCCAACGGTATAGTCAGAATTTTTAATGAAGCTTTATACGATAAGATGAGGGTCCCACTTCTTTATATGCAACTTTTTATTAAAAGCCCCATGGGGTCAAAACGAATTTGGAAGTCCCTGATATCAGACGAATTATCACCCTAGAACAAAATTGACATTATGCAACTAATCGCACCATCAAAATTCTTATCTGGGGCATGGTTCTCGAGGGTGTTAATTGGGTCAACTATTAATCGATTCTGAAGGTCAAATTTGTAATCCAACATATAAATGTACCGAACATGTTCCTAGACTAATTCGACGTTTCAGAGCCAATGGAATCGTAAAAATTTCATTCTGAGACCATTTACTAGGACTTTTTCTGAAAACTCATTTTATAGGTATTAACTCCCCGGTTGACTCAATAATCCACCTAACTCCTGAATTACCCGACCAATAATTACCTCAATAGTCCCGAGGTCACTATACAGATGCTCCAATCAATATAATAATACCAAAATCATAGAAATGACCCTGAGGATCATCATAACATTTGGTGATTGCCTTTAAAGATTGGATTATAATTTAAGAAATAGAAAATTAAGGAGCATGTATACAAATGCCTTTTAAAACAGGTAAACTAGCCATTGAAAACCTTTAAGCACCACTTGGTCTTATATGTAAGGACCAGTGAATCTTGTCCCTAGAAGTATTTTCATGATCAAAATTCTAATGGTCCCCAAAATCTCTTTAAGCTAGGACCAAGAATTCGGTCCCTAAACTATTTTAAGGACAAGTTTAATACTAGTCGCAAAAGCAATTTAAGGACCAACCATTTCATCTCATCCCTAAGGACCTTTAGCGAAGAAGGCTATAAGGACGGGTAGCGATCAGATTTTCCTGCCTCTCCTAACATTCAGTGATCCAAATATCACTTTTTGAGAACATTTTCCCTTCTTTATTGAGCCATTTTCTCGTAATGCTCTACAAAGACTTTTTCTCACCTAGTGTTAAACTAGATATGACAACTCTTACTTTCCTTTAAGTTGAATTTTTATGGGAACTCAGGCTACATAGTCATTCTTTGTGTTCACTTTGTTTTTTTTTGTGTGTGTGATGGCATTGCCTCACTTATGTAGTGTATTACTCAATTAACATGGATAAAACCATCTGTTGTTTGAAAAAGAATGTTTTTATTTCAGGGAAACTTTTGTTACATTTTTGTGTGTTACTATATTTGTTGTGTTTAAAAGATGTGAAAGGTAAATGAAGAGTCAAGATTTTTGTGAATAATTGTGACATTTTATAAGAGCCGATTTTTCTAAAAGGTTGTGACCTTTGCAAAGGGTTTTGACTTTTCTGATAAGACACAATAAGCACCTGTTCAAACTACCTTTTGTTGTCTATAAATGGATGATTTTTAGAACAATTAATTTCTGGACTATTTCTTCTTCGACTAAAACTAGTATATATTTTACATGTACTTTACTACTATTAGTGGTTCGCTAATCATGATCTTAGATACCGATATAACATTAAGTAAGATTGTTCTATGTTGCACAAATATATTCTATTAACATTAGGTACATGAGGAGAATAATTTTCTTAAGGACACACTGTGCATTCAAGGGGATCAATTTTCTTCTTATCAATGTTATTTCTTTTTTTCATATAAATTCTATTTTCATTACTAGTTTTGATTTTTTTGATTTTGAAAATTTACTAGAATCTTTGTTCTTTATTATTTTGAAAAACATTTCTATTTTAAAAAATAATTGTAAAAAATTTTTTATTCTAAGTGGTCTTTTAATATAAGATTAAACGACAATATTAAAGTAGAAGTTTAACTTTGAAAGGGTGGCATATATATATCAAGTTGATACAAATAATTCACATAGTTAATTCTAAAACATTTTTGAATTAAATATATATTAAAAAACTAATATAAAATTGAAAAATCATTCTCAACTTTCTTTGTTTTTATTTTTTTCCTTGACTATATATAACATTGTCATGGACCATATATAAACATAAAAGAATAGCGAAATAAATTTTAATAAATATTCTTATCAACCTTAATTAATCACAATTGAAAATTAGTTCTAACAAACTATATTAAATTTTGATGAGGGTCAGTTTTATAAATTTCAATGCTAAGTCACCTAAATCTAATGGTTTGACTAAATGGTCGTTCAACTTTGTAAGGTTATTTTCGTATTTTGATTTTTTGGTGGGAGGATTGGGCGTGGGGTTCCAATATAAATGGTGTATGTATGTATGTGCATATATATATATAAATATATATATATATATATATATATATATATATATATATTATATACACACATCCTCCTCCACCTCTCAAAAACAATAACAACCTACAATCCAACAGTACAGTTTTAAC
>JAOTQR010021183.1:6836-17062 GCA_025774065.1 Solanum ossicruentum
TCTATGTTTAAAGTTCAAAAATGATTTGCATGATTGTGGTGGGTTGTTTTAAGGATGATTTAAATTTCTGAATTCCATTACTTTTAGGTATATTCCACTAGAGTTACATGATTTAAATTTTCATGTATGAAATCCACCCAGTCCTATATCAATGTTTTCCAATGATGAATTATTTCTAATTCAACAGATGATCTAAGACCCTATATTTATGAACAATGATAAGATTGACCTAAAACTCAAATGTTTATGAATGTTAAAGATGGTGAAAGGATAATTATCACCAAAAAATGGAAGTCATGTTGCATCATTATGTTTAGATAAGCTACTCTATATTTATGATACTAACTATTCTTTTTAAGGCTTATGATGATTATAATTATGCATATGTTTACAAACGCATTCTATGGGAATCAATTAGCACTAAATATGAATTGGAGATGGGGGCTCGACCTAAGGAATCCTTATATAAAGTCTCCTTTCCTTATTAACTATGTGCCACCATAAGAGCCCCAGTAGGCTAGGCAGTGGATTCACATAAGGCAACTTTATGATTATGATGCTGAAATGCCCCACACGTGCTTCGAATGACCCCATAATCATAATACCTATATATCTCAAAATTCATCTGTGATATCAAAACTTCAACTTCATAATCTCGATTAGGGGAAAATTGAGTGGGAGATGGGTATAACCTAGATTTTAGAGGACTCATAGCGAAAATAATTTTAGCAAATTTTTGAATTCTCGAGAGCACCCTGGCCGCAACGTGCCAGGGTCGTGAATTAGTATAAAATCTTCCTCACGTTTGATCCTCATCGCAGACCAGACTTGGACCAGTACAAAAATTTCCTTAGTTTTTATTATGTGCCCAAGGGCATTGGGGTCATAGCTCCATGCCCACTAAAATGTGAAATCACCTATAATTAGCCATTTTTCAACTCTATATTATTCAAAATCCTCACAAAAACCTATCCAAGACTTAACCAGATATCTCATACCAAATTCAAGCATTTCAACCTTAACTTTGGAACTCAAGGATTCACTTCAAGCTCTAAGTTTCCTTGAAGCTCATCTTAAGAAAACCCAAGTTTGAGGTATGTGGGTTTCATCCATTGGGTCCTTTCACCCATGGAGACCAATCTTCCCTTTCCATGAAATTTGCATGTTTTCAAGTTGTATTACCTATGGGTATCTCTTAATATGAATTATAAGTATAAATAATATTGGGGTTTTATGGTATATTGATTGGTTTTGCATAAATATATATATTTCAAGCTTATACCATGACTTGGTTTGTCTGTTCAGACTATGCATGTTTGAGCTTTAAAACAATGATCTACTATAAGTTTCGATGATAGATTTCAAGGTACCCTATCTAAGCATTTTACATCATATTTTTGGGTTAATTTGGATTAAGTATACTCATATTATCTCTCTTAAATTGATGATTTTTAACAAGCATTATCAATCAAATATGTGTTCGATAAAATGACATGACAAGAATTTTCAAGTTATTGTTGATCATAACATGATTTACAAGTCAAGTGACTTTTGATGATTAAGGGCTTCCATGTATGTGTGGAATTCATGAAAAGTATCTATGATGTTTCAAGTATCAAGTTGAGCCCTATTTCCAGACTTTTACTGAAAAACCCCAAAAAGCACCCGACAATATGCCTCGGAATGTTCAAAATTTTAAATTCTATATCTATCTCAAAATCCACGTGCGATATCAAAAATTTGACTTCATATTCTTATTCAGGGGGTCATAATTCGAGAGAAAGTGGTCTAACCCCAATTTAAGAGCGAAAGATTAGCAATTATAATTTTTCAAAGTGCGAATTCCAGAGAGGAATCCGCGTAACCTCCGCGACCTGCCTCTGTGTAAAATGGTGCCTATTTTTTTTAGTTTGGTCCAAGACTTCTATGTCTTGGGTCTAAGTGTTCCCAAACATGTTTTAACCTATACTTAGCCATACTTCACCCTCATATCATCCTAAACATTCCCCAATAGTCACTCAAATACATAGCCATATTTTCACTCCTAAATTCAACTCTCACACACTAATCCGGAACTAAGAATTTCCTTCAAGGTTCTTCATCAAGCTTCAAGTCTCCATCTCCAATCTTCACTAAGCTCATGGGTTTCTTCATACGTTCCTTTCAACCATTATACCCAAGTCTCCTTTCATTCAAATTACATTTTTTAAAGTTGATTTACAAATGGGTCTTGCATATTATGAAATTCACTGCACACTAAGATAAATCTATGTGAAATTATGACTATTTTGCTATGTCTTGAGCTATAAATCTTTGATCTATTGTAAGATTTGAGGCGAGATTTCGATGTGTGTTACTTGAGAGTGTTGCAAGGTGTTGAATGATGGTTTTACAGTGAATTTTCTTGTATGATTTCATCTCTATATTTCATGGTTTTATATTAGCATTACACACCCGCCAAGTATTTGATAAAATGTCCGGATGTGGTTTCGTGATGAAATAATTGTCTAAAGCATGAGATATGATATGAATGCCTATGTGATGATGAAATGAGCTTATGTATATGAAATATTCTATATAAAGTGTTTCATTAGACCATGCCCGATCCGGGTAACCTAGTTAAGGGGTTAACATCTCTAACACTAGGGTGATGGATGCGATCATCATTAAACTTGATAAGGGGTTTGTACCTCACACACTAGGGTAATGGGTGCGATCATCATAACCTTAATAAGGGGTTTTTACCTCTTACACAAGGGTAATTGGTGCTATCATCACTAACCTTTATGAGAGGTTTGTACCTTACACACTAGTCGGTGAGTCCTCCACTTCGGGGACCTTAGTCTATGTTGCTCTTATTATGTATTGTGACATTCTCCTTTACGTTCTATTTTGATTATATGGGTAAGCCCAGTTTCTTTGTCTCTACCCCTGCTCTATATATGTACTAGATGTGTTGTTGGACATGTTTGTATCTATGACATGATCTTGACTCTTTGCCTATTGTTTATGGTGTTATGCAAGTTTTCCCCTTAGTCGCATTACCCTATTCTTACTCTTTTATGTCTCTTATATTCTTCTGTGACCAATGATATGTAATGACAAGTTAAGAGGCTTGCTTGGGGTTCCTTGAGGTTCCCCATTCCCCGCGTCACGTCTAGGCCCTAGGCTTGGGTCGTGACAAATATTGTATCAGAGCACTAGGTTCATAGATCCTCTCCAACACACTGCGTTTATTAGAGTCTTATTCATAGTTGTGAAGCGCGCCACTACTATTAATAGGAGGCTATGAGATGTATTAGGAAATGTTTCCCTTCTTAATGTTCTAAGTCGTGCCATAGAGCTGTGATAAGCTTTTTACCCCAAATGATTGTTCTTTGCTATGCTAGATCATGCCAAACACTAGAGGAAGAAGGGCCCAAACTCCCGCAGAGTAACCTACCAATGGTGAGCTCCGGGATGCTCTCACCATGCATGCCTAAGTTGTGGCCAACCAAGTAAATCAAGGGGTCCAAGACACTCATGCTACTACCTCGGGAGCTCGAGTAAGGGACTTCATGCGGATGAACCCTCTGGTGTTCTATGGGCCAAATGTGGATGAAGATCCACAAGAGTTTATTGATGAAGTCTGCAAGATATTTAATATCATAGGTGTTGGAACGAATGAAAAGGCGGAGTTGGTGGTGTACCAACTCAAAGGGGTAGCCCAAATATGCTACAATCAATAGAAGGGTGAGAAGGGAATCGGTAATGTAGTGCACAAAGAGAAGTTCAAATTGGCTTTTCTTAATAGATTTTTCCTTTTTGAGCTTAGGGAGGCTAAGTTGGTAGAGTTTATGAACTTGAAACAAGGAGCTATGATTGTGAAGGAGTACGCCCTCAAGTTTAATCAACTTTCAAATTATGCTCCTCATTTGGTGGCAGATCATAGATCTAGGATGAATATGTTCATGGGGGTATCTTACTTAGTGAGTGAAGACTTCAGGTCCGCCATGCTAATTCATGACATGGACTTGTTTTGGTTGATTACATATGACAAGCAAATGGAGGAGGAAAAGTTGAGGAAGAGAAAAGGGCATGAGGCCTAGAGGGTCCAATTTGAGGGTAAATTCCAAAAGGGTGCTAGATTTCATCAAGGCCAAGGGTCTACTCATGCTGCTACTAGGGGCTTTGCCAGTGACTTCCTGAATCCTGCAGGTGCTGGTTGTGTGGCTCCTAATGATATGTGTCCGAAATGTGGAAGGGGTCATAGGGGCCCATTTTTTAAGGGTTTTAATGCATGCTATGAATGTGGAGAGCTTGGTCACAAGAAGATAGGTTGACCAAGAAATTGTGGCAAAGGCTGGGGTGCAAATGGGGTTCCATTGGGTAGAGGTGGTCCGCAAGGTAATGCCACAAGGTACAATCAATTTTACGCTATACATGGGAGGCAAAGGGTTGGTAAGGTTGCCGATGTTGTTACAGGTATTTTGAAAATCTTACACTTTAATGTATATGCTTTGATTGATCCGGGTGCCACTCTTTCCTTTGTGACCCCTTTTACTGCCCAAAAGTTCCATGTTGACCCCCAGTTGTTGCATGAATCATATGAAGTGTCTACTCCTATTGGTTCCTCTATTGTTGCTAGAAAAGTTTATAGAAGTTTTCCTATTTGCATTTTGTATAAGTTGTTGCCTTGTGATCTTGGTGAATTAGACATAGTAGATATTGATGTCACTCTTGGGATGGATTTGTTGTATTCTTACAATGCTTCAATTAATTGTAGAACACGTAGGGTCTAATTCCATTTCCTTAATGAACCCTTCCTTGAGTGGGAAAGTCAAGATATGGTAGTCAAGGATAGATTCATTTCATGCATTAAAGCTCATGAGGTGATCTCTAAGGCATGTCTTTATCACTTGTGAGGTATAAAGATGTGGAGTCTAAAGCCCCTTCCATAAAGTCAGTTCTGATTATAAATGTGTTTCTTAATGTCTTCCCGAATGACCTTCCCGGGGTTCCTCCTGAAAGGGAAATAGATTTTGGTATAGACCTCCTCCCCGATATTCAACATATCTCCAACCATATAGCCCTAGCGGAGTTGAAGGAGTTAAAGGAACAATTGAAAGATTTGTTGGAGAAAGGATTTATTAGACCAAGTTAATCAACTTTGGGTGCTCCGATGTTGTTTGTAAAAAAAATGATGGGTCACTTAGAATGTGCACTCACTATCGACAACTCAATAAGGTCACCATCAAGAATAGATATCCTCTTCCAAGGATTTATAATTTTTTGACCAATTGCAAAGGGAAAGTTTCTTCTCTAAGATTGATCTTTGGTCTGGTTATCATCAAGTGAGGGTGAAGGAGTGTGATATTCCCAAGACAGCCTTCCGAACTAGATATCAGCATTATGAGTTTGTTGTGATGTCATTTGGATTGACTAATGCATCGGCCATCTTCATGGACATAATGAATAGGGTCTTCAAACCTTACTTTCATTCCTTTGTTGTGGTCTTCATTGATGATATTTTGATTTATTCATATAGTAAGGAAGAGCCTATGGGCTATTTGAGGGTTGTGTTGCAAAGATTGAGGCAGGAGAGATTGTATGCCAAATATGACGTGTGAAATTTTGTTAAAAGAGGTTTCAATATTGGGTCATGTGGTGTCAGGGGATGGTATGAAGGTGGATCCTAAGAAGACCGATGTGATTGGGAATTGTCCTAGACTATTGACCCCATCGGATATTAAGAGTTTCTTGGGCCTTGTGGGTTAAAATAGAAGGTTTGTGATTGGATTCTCCTCTATTGCTTCCCCTATGACAAAATTGACACAACAGAAGGTTAAGTTTTTGTGGACTGACGAATGTACAACAAGCTTCCAAGCATTGAAGAAAGAACTTGTGTCCGCTCCTATATTGTCACTACCGGATGGGCTTGAGGGATTTGTTGTGTATTGTGATGCTTCTTGAATGGGTTTGGGCTTTGTACTAATGCGAAAAGGTAAGGTCATAGTTAATGCTTCTAGAAACTCAAGGTACATGAAAGGAACTATCCTACCCATGATCTAGAGTTAGCCACTGTTGCGTTTGCATTAAATATTTGGCGTCACTACTAGTATAGGGTGTATGTGGATGTGTTCACGGATCATAAGAGCCTCCAATATTTCTTCACTCAAAAAGATCTCAACATGAGGAAAAAAAGCTGGCTTGAACTTCTTAAGGACTATGAAATAACTGTGCTATGTGATTCCGCTAAGGAAAACCTAGTAGTGGATGCTTTGATTCAGGTGTCCATGGGTAGCCCAGCTCATATTAATGGTGGTGATAGGAATATGGCTAGGGAGGTGCATCAATTGGCTAGATTTGGGGTTAGGTTAAAAGAGGTTGGTGATGGTGTAGTTATTGTTGATGGGTCTAAGTCTTCGTTGGCTGATGAGCTAATAAAAAAAGATGATTTTGACTCCTCTTTGTTTGAATTGAAGGCCTTGGTGAAATAGGGGAAAGTAGAGGTTTTCTCCCAAGTGAGAGATGGGGCCCTTAGGTACCTAGGTGGGTTCTCTATGCCTTAAGTTGATGGTTTTAGAGAGATGATCCTTGATAAGGCCCACAATTCTTCTTATTCTATCCATCCCGGTTCCACAAAAATATATAGAAACTTGAGAGATGTGTATTGGTTAGGAGGCATGAATAGGGACATCACCAAATTTGTTTCCGGTTGCCTAAGTTGTCAACATGTCAAATGTTGAACATCAAAAGACGGGCGGCCTAAACCATGACACAAAGATTCCTACTTGGAAGTGGGAGGTCATTAATATGGATTTTATGGTTGTGTTGCCCAAGACTAGGGAGGGTTTTGATTTTATATAGGTTGTGGTTGATAGGATGACGAAATCGGCCCACTTTTGACCGCTTAAGACTACATATGGGGCTGAAGAGTATGCAAGGTTGTATATCCATGAGTTAGTGAGGTTAAATGGAGTTCCTTTGTCCATCATATCTTATCATGGTTCACAATTCACTTCACACTTTTGGAGGTCTTTTCAAAAGGGTCTTGGTACAAAAGTTCAACTTAGTATGTCCTTTCACCCCCAAACGGACCGCCAAGCCGAAAGAACCATTCAAACCCTTGAAGATATTCTTAGGGAATGTGTATTGGAGTTGAGGGGTAGTTGGGGTGACCATCTTCCTTTGATTGAGTTTGCCTACAACAATAGCTATCACTCTAGCATCGGAATGGTTCCTTTTGAGGATCTATGTGGGACATCTTATAGATCACCGGTTGGTTGGTTTGACGTTGGAGAGGTGGCTTTATTGGGACCTGATCTGGTTATTAAGGCTCTTAAGAAGGTTAGGATGATAAAGGAAAGGTCGAAAATAGCCCAAATTCATCAAAAATCCTATCCCGCTGTGAGAAGAAGAGACCTTGAATTCAAAGTGGGTGATTAGGTCTATTTGAAAATTTCTCCAATGAAAGGTCTGGTCCGTTTTGGTAAAAAAAGAAAGATAAGTCCAAGACATGTTGGTACTTATGACGTTATAAAGAGGGTTGGCAAGGTAGCTTATGAGTTGAAGTTGCCTAGTGAAATGAATTTGGTCCATCTGGTGTTCCATGAATCTATGTTACGGAAATGTGTTGGTGATCCTAATGTTGTTGTGCCTCTTGATGTTGTGGGTGTTGTTGAGGATAACTTGACTTATGAGGAGGTTCTGGTTTTGATCTTCAGGAGATGATATCCGTGAAGGTCTTTTGGAGGAACCAACAAGTCGAAAGCACTACATGGGAGGCTGAAGTGAACATGTAAAAGTGGTATCCTTATCTTTTCCACTCTACTCAAGCCTAAGGTACTAATCCTAAGTCCCCTATGTTATTTCAAGTCTTATATTTCATCCCCTATGCCATTCATATGCGTTCATGTTTAAGTTGGCAAACTTATGATAATTTTACATTTATGTTGGAATTTTGAAAATGGTGTTTTAAGTGTGATGTTGCATTTTTGTTGGGGATGATTTGTCTATGATCACTCTTGTCTTGTACGTCTCTTTTATATTTGGGGACGAATGGTCACAAGGGAGAGATATTGAAATGACCCCAAAAAATGCCTGAAATGTGCCTCGGAATGTCCAAAATTTTAAATTCCATATATCTCAAACTCTGTGCACGATATCGAAAATGCAACTTCATATTTTTATTTCAGGGGGTAAAAATTAGAGGAAAACGAGTCTAACCCCAATTTAAGAGAGAAAGATTAGCAATTATAATTTTTCAAAGTGCTAATTCAAAAGAGGAATCTACGTCACAGAATAAAGTGGTACCTGTTTTTTAGTTCGGGCTAAGACTTCCAAGTCTTGGGCCTATGTATCCCCAAACATTTTTTTTACCTATGCATAATCATATTTCACCGTCATATAATCCTAAACATTCCCCAATAATATTCAAACACTTAGCCATATTTTCATTCCTAAATTCAAGTCTCAAATCCTCATCTGAAACTAAGGATTTCCTTCAAGGTTGTTCGTCAAGCTTCAAGTCTCCATCTCCAATCTTCACCAAGCTCATACCTAAGCTAAGGTATGTGGGTTTTTTCATGGGTTCCTTTCATCTATGATACCCAAGTCTCCTTTTACTCAAATTGCATATTTAAAGTATTATGAAATTCACATCACACTAAGAAAAAGCTATGTGAAATTGTGATTTTTTTGGTATATTTTGAGCTATAAATCTTGGATCTATTATGAGATTTGAGGAAAGATTTTGATGTATGATGCTTCTGGGTGTTGTATGGTGTTGATTGATGGTTTTACAATGGATTATCTTGCTCGATTTTATCTCTATATTTCATGGTTTCATACTAGCATTACACATCTGCCAAGTGTTTGATAAAATGTCTGAATGTGGTTTCTTGATGTATTACTGGTCAAAAGCATGAGATATGATATGCATGACTATATGATGACGAAATAAGCATGTATATATGATATATTCTATAAGAAGTGTTGCATTAGACCATGCCCAATCTGGGTAACCTAGTTGAGGGGTTAATATCTCAAACGCTAGGGTGTTGGGTGCGATCATTACTAACCTTGATTAGGGATTTGTACCTTACACACTAGGGTGATGGGTACGATTATCACTAACCTTGATAAGGGGTTTGTACTTCACACACTAGGGAGATGGGTGTGGTCATCACTAACCTTGATGAGGGGTTTGTAACTCACACACTAGGGTGATAGGCATTATCATCACTAACCTTGATGAGGGGTTTGTACCTCACACACCAGGGTGATGGGTGCTATCATCACTAACCTACCAAGTGGTTTGTACTTTGGAAATCTAGCTTGGTCTCTTCTACACTTATGATATCCTATATGAGCATGAGTTACTGAAGAATGTTTTACTTACGCATTTATCATACATGTTATATTGTAATATTATGCCTATTGCCTATTGTTATGCATTTTGATCAAGGTGTCCATCTCGTGTTGTGTTGCATCCTACATACTTAGTACATTCAAACTTACCAACTCATACTCTTAGCTGCATGATATCACCATGTAGGAGTCGTTGCCCAAGTTGATTATCCTCCTCCTCCATGTGGCTAGTTCAGTACTACTTAAGTTAGTTGGTGACTCCTCTACTTCAGGGACCTTAGTCGATGATGCCTTTATAATATATTGAGGCATTCTCCTTTATGTTCTATTTTGACTATGCGGGTGAGCCTAGTTGCTTTGTCTTGCCCCCGCTTTATGTATTTATTAGAGGTGTTGTTGGACATTTTATGTATCTTAACATGAGCTTGACTCTTTGTCTATTTTTTATAATATTATGCAAGCTTTCCCCTTAGTCCCTTTGCCCTATTCTTACTTTTTTATGTCTCCTACATGATTCCGCGACCAATGATGTGTAATGACAATTTAAGAGGCTTTTTTCGGGTCCCTTCAGGTTACCCATTCGCCGTGTCACGTCTAGGCCATAGGGTTGGATCGTTACAAACTTGGTATCAGAGCACCAGGTTGATAGATCCTCGAAGTCCAACACATCGCGTTGATTAGTGTGTTATTCATGTTTGTGAAGCACGCCATGACTATGAATAGGAGGCTATGAGACATTTTACGAAATGTTTCCCTTATTTATGTTCTAAGTCATGCTATGGAGATGTGGTAAGTTCTCACCCCCCCCCCCCCCCCCCCTGTGCTCTCTTTCTTCTTTTTGTGGTGCTGACAACTCCAAAACAAGGATGCAACGG
>JAOTQR010021293.1:0-17054 GCA_025774065.1 Solanum ossicruentum
TTAATCATTAATGTGCTAGTTGATAGATATTCAAATAAATTTTATAATAATAGAGAAAAATACAAATTAATACGATTTTGAAATCGCTTATTAAAACAAATTATTAAATAAATATGTTTAATCTACAATTTCAATTTATAACTGCTGATAAAAGAGAGGAAAACATAAAAATTGACATAAAAAAATATTAGTTAATTGGCAATCTATTATCATAGCTTCGTGCATAGTTTAATAATTATTATAGCTATAAATAAAATTGATCCAAACAACAATATAATGTATGGCCTAATGTATGGCTGTTTGGTTGATCATAAATTATATGACCTTTTTATGTACAAATGATTTTGTAATAAAAATAACTAAATAAAGATACATTTATAGTAAATTAGTCCCAAAAAAGTACTTGGCTATGTTCCAATATAATTATGCCCTAAATTTAAAAGTTAGAGAATCTTTTTAATATTCAATACTCATAGTCTACTCATCTAATTTATACTTAGTATCAAATAAATTCAAAATCTCATATTTAAATTCTCAATGAGCATTATGAAAGGAGAGAATTACGATGCAATATCAAGAAACAAAATTAAAACGCAAGATATAAAATAAGGTGTAAAAAAAAAGTTATGATTATTTAAATTTTGTTTGATATTCAAAATTATGATTATTTAGAATTGGTGTGATATTTACCTACTCTCATCCTATTGAAATTATTAGAAAGTGACAAAGAATTGAAGTTTTGAAAAGAATATCCGAATGTAATATTGAAAATATAAAAAAGATATCAACAGTTAGATAAGTTTTTTTCCTTAAATAAAGTATTTATATTCAATACTGGAATAGTCAAAGAATTTGACAACATTAATAGAATTATTATTATGATAATTATACTAAAAATAAATTGGAGTCCTAACTCTTCAAAAAATAATTGTTCTTTTAATATGAGAAAAGAAAATCTTCTTCTACTTATAATAATAATATAATTAAACATGTTAATTATATATTCAACGTTCATCATGGAAGAAAGTGGAAAAAGTATATAATTCTTTATTATTCTTATAATTTACACCTTAATTACATTGTTAGAAAGAAAAATAAATGATAGACTTTTGAAAAATTTCACGATAATTAAGAGAGTTATTAATACTAATAAAATAACATAATATAAAATTGTGCTCATAAAATTTACTATTGATTGGAAACTTGTGAATTTCACAGAAAGTAGAAGTAATTTAGCCTGTTATTTTTTAATGAGACAAGAACAATTTATGAAAAATGATGAGTACAACAATTTTACTACTATGCAGCTTCAGCCAAAGGCAGCTGATTTACAAGCTGGCTCAAGCCTCATTATTTTATTTAATTTTATTTGTTGTTACTTTTTCATTTCTCCGCATATTGTTCATTACGGTAACGTGATATGTATGATTCATCGCATCTGTTCCCTTCTCATATCTAGTCTTTTCTGCTTCTGGGTTTTGTGCTGAGGGTTTTAGGAAACAACCTCTCTACTTCTATGAGATAGCGGTAAGATCTGCGTACGATCTACCCTCCCCAGACCACACTTGTGGGATACTACTGGGTATGTTGTTGTTGTTACTTTTTGATTTCTATGGGTTGGCATAAAATAATATAATACACTACAATTTTTTTTTAATCGTCATTAAAAGAAAAAGACAGAAAGATACACCTAATAAGGATACTTGTATGTTTAACATATTTAATTGAAAATTGCATGTTCTCTCATGCATCTAACTGTTTATACACTGTACTCTACAATGCCCACATGATTATATATAATAATTAAAATGGCAACTTAATAAATAAAATACTCCACATGCAGTTTGGGGAATAATTTTGTACATAAGTTCTATTAGGATAAATGTTTTTCGGTCATTAAATTAGTTTTTAAGATTTTTCATCAATAGATAAATGAATTAAAGAGTCTGGTATAGTAAGGTTGAGATAATAAGTATTTAAATAATGGGCGTTGAGAAATTCATATAATTTTTTAAAAAGAATTTAGTCGAAATCATTTAATAGGAATATTTTATTATGTTTTCAAATGTTCAATCGAAATCGAACGTGATTTAAGTTAAACATGTCAATGATTTTTCAAAAATCGATTGATTTGTTAAGTTCTTATAAACTTATATTATAATTATATCGACTAATTAGGCAGGTTTAAAATTTTATAAAAATAACTCAAAAAATATTGAGTTGTATGAAAGAAATTTATATTAGTTAGATATATTTTATATATTAAATAATGAAATCTTTAAAATTTTTACCTTCAATCTTGAGTTTAAAATACAACTACAAGCCAATAGATAATTAACATCCAAATTTCTGACTTCGAAATTTATTATGATATTTATATTGAATCTAAATTAAATTCCAACATTTTGTATAGTTAATATAAGGTATGTTCCGATGATCTTGAATAGCAAGTTACAAGGTATTAGATTGTTCTTCTTCTTCTTTGTATGATTTAAATTTTTCTTATTAGATATTTAATTACTCTTGATTAATTTTTTTCATGTATATGATCTAAAATTTTGTTTTAACTTGTTTTACACAACTCTAAAATAGTGGGATAGATTTCTATTCTTGTCATCTTTCACTACTCCCTCCGTCCATATCTTTACTTGTCCCCTATACTATTTTGAAATGTCTAACAATATTTATCCACTTTATGAAATTAAGAGATGATTTTACACTTAATTCCTAATTTACCCTTATTATTAATTATAGTCATTTTCCTATTACATTTTTTAAGACATTGTATTTATTATATTCAAAGGTTAATTTGGTAAAATTAAAATTATTCCATCATTTACTACTTCTTAATTCATGTGTCAAGTCAATATGGGATAGGTAAAAATGGACGGAAGGAATATTTTTAATTCATCATCTTTTAAATAGTAAAAATTATCTAGAGAATCAAAAGTTTTAATGAAATACGCATGTTATTATTCGAACTTCTAATTATGAGATTTACAAAATATTTTGAAATAATACTAAAAATTAACTAAACAATATCGGTTCTAAAAAGAAACTAATATGATGAGACAATTATAAAAGGTTTAATTTTATTTCTATATAATAATATAATTTAAAACTAATGTAATCTCATTTTTATAAATAACCAATGAAACGATCTCATTAACATCTCTAATTTGAATTTCTAAAAGTCTATACCAAATAATAAGCTATTGAAATCATTAGCTTAGTAGTAATATGAAAGCTCAATTTCAATCTGGTGGGGTCTCT
Organism: Solanum ossicruentum; assembly: GCA_025774065.1. Taxonomy (NCBI): domain Eukaryota; kingdom Viridiplantae; phylum Streptophyta; class Magnoliopsida; order Solanales; family Solanaceae; genus Solanum; species Solanum ossicruentum. The sequence continues at coordinate 3,274 of JAOTQR010021293.1, forward strand.
TTTTCCTGCGCTTTTCTTTTTTTATTCATTAATAGATATGAAAATTCATTTTTTTTCAAAAGAAAAAAAAAAGAAAGATATGATTTGTCATGTGTCACATGTTGCTTGAGATTTCAATCACCACATCACTTTCTAGTGATCAATTAGAATGTAGTAGTGATTTGGCTACGATGTAATGAATAAGATAGTCTTTTTTTCTCTGTAGAGAATTTAGATCAAGTTTTAAGTATTAAAATTTTTTTAGTAGAAAACTCTTCTTCTTAAATGAAGTGCTGCAAATTCAAATATAATCAGATTTTAATGAGAATATCAAATACCCAATTAAAAAAAAGTGATTTAAGTTACTAATCAACATTTTTTTGGCTTAATTTGCAAATTTTCATGAATTTCAGCCAATTAAAATTCACAAGTATCTTTAATTCCTTTAGCCACAATAATTTAGATGGAGAGGAGAAAATTAAAATTACGCTTTATTAGAAATTATAAAATTTCAATTTTATTCGTTAGGTTATGTTTGTGTTACGTTCAATTTTCAATCCATATAAAATGATTCAGTGCAGCCATAGTTAAATAAATAAAATATGAAAACATTTTTTCGAAAAGCGATTCTCGGAAATTGCACATTTACTTTTGGAAAGTCAACAATCCTTTAGAAATTAGATTAGACAAAAGAAAAATACAATACTATCTCCCCCATATTATAGAGATATTTTTCATTTTACACGTTAATTAAAAAATTATTAATATATTAGTAAATTTTATTATTTTATCTTTTATTTATATCAATATACATTAAATTAAATTAGAAAAAATATACATAAAATATAGAAATAGTTTACTCTTTGAATGTGAAAGTAATTAATCAACTTCTTGAATTTTTCAAATGTTATGCTAATGGTTGGCGTAAAATGAAAAAAAATAATTAATTCTATCCTAATTTAGTAAGTGTTCATACAATATGAGACAAATATTTATAGGAAGATGCTCATATAATATGAGACAAAAGGAGTAATAATAATAATATATTTAGTGCAACTTAACAAATAAGATACACATACCTTATTCTTACTTTGTAAAGATAGAAATTTTGTTAGAATTTCCAAGTAGTTTGAAAAAACGATACAAAAAATGAGAAGAGTAACAATAACAAATAATGTGAAATGAGGAACAATACACAACATGCAAAGAAAAGAACAATACAATAAATATAGTGAGAACTGAATCTCAAAAAATACATATGATAACCAAAATCGAAGAATAAGAAACTATGAGAATAGAGCCAATATTACTGGTAAGAAAAGAGGTCTAAAAACGACCACCATGCCTATTCCACAAGAAAACGAGAAAATGCTCAACTACCAACTAACTTTCTACCCTAATTCGCAACATTAAAAAATCTTTCTATTTAGGGAAAAGACATAAATTCCCCCCTAAAGTTGTCTCGAAAAATTATTTACACACTTAAATTATCTTTACGGCCTATTACACACCTTTACTATTTAAAAGTCAAACTATTTAATCCTTACAATTGACGTGGCAAAAATAATAAAAATAAAAAACTACGGGTCAGAAAAATTTTTAAAGTAAAAAAAAAACAAACTAAAATACCATTTACACCCCCTTTCCCACGTCTCATCTTCTTCACATTCCACCTCTACATCTCATCTTATTCACACCCGTTCCCCACATCTTCATATTTTGATTCTTATCGACACCAGAGCAGCTAGCTCTCATATTTCGAAATCTCTGGCAAGATCTATCTTAGATCCTAATGATACGGTAACTATTGTTTGTGCTGCAGGTACTTCCATAGTAGATAAATACTCTACCATCAAAGTTGTCTTTTATCATCAGTTGAAAATCGAAATAACCTTTTGGTAGAAAACTCCGAAAGAAAAGAACTTCTTTTAGGAACAGACTTTCTAATGTGTTTAAATTCTTATGGAATTTTTGAAAATCATATTTCTATAAATGATATAATAATACCAAGATTCAAAGTTTTTCAAACACAAATCAAAGGAATTATTTTTTCAACTATATAATGAAATTTTTGGAAAATATATATCTTGTGGAAGAATCAAATTTATTTAAAGCATCAACATTAGTTGAAAGAGATCTTCAAAAAATTGAAAAATCTGAAATTGATTTACATACAAAAGAAGAATTTGAAACTTCTAGATGAAAAGACATTTTCAATAGAAAAAACCATATTTTTATGAAAAATTTGTTGATGAGGCACCAATCCAAATGAAGTCTTCGGCAGGTGAATTTCCTCTACCGCTCATAGATCTAACATATCTAAATAAAGCAATCACTGTTATCAGAAACAAAGAAAAGAGTAAGACTTTCATAATTGCATATCAAAGAAGATGCAATTTTAGGAATTAATTAATATAAAATATAGTTAATAAGAGAAAAACTAATTATTAAAGAAAAGAAAATAAAAATGATATAAAAAATTATCACTCTTGACGTGGCTCTGATGTGGCGCTGACATAGCAATAAGTGTAATACACCACCTGCTATGAGAGAGGTGTTTCAGTTGTAAAGGTTAAATAGTTTCACTTTTAAATAGTAAAGGTGTGTAATAGGTCGTTATGATAGTTTAAGTGTGTAAATAACTTTTCGGGACAACTTCGGGGAGGGGGGAGGGAGGGGAATTTATGCCTTTTTCCCTTCTATTTAAGGTCATGCTCTCAGTAAGTTCAATATGTATCATGTCATGTCTAATTACCTCCCCCTAATATTTCTTTGGCTTGGCTTTACCTCTTTTGATGTTCGTCATTGTTAACCTCTCACACCTCTTCACCAAAATATCTACACTTCTTTTCACATATTCAATCCGTTCCAGTCTCATTTTCATAATTTTGTCCACTATAGTGGTCTCTCTTACGTTGTCACAAATATCTTTATGTCTAATCTTATCTCTTCTAGTATGTCTACATTTCTACCTCAACATCCATATCTCTACAACTTCTATTTTTTATGCATGAAAGGTTTTGATTAGCCAACACTCCATTTCATACAATATACAGGATCTAACAAGTACTATAGAGAACTCACCCTTAAGTATTGGTGCTACTTTGTTATTAAAGAAGACTTCGAAGATAAACCTCCATTTCATCGATTCCACATCAATACGATGTGACGTCATAATCAATTTCCTCAGTATATAAACTTAAAGACCCCTGATACTTGAAACATCCTCTCGAGAATGACCAAATTATCAAGCCTTACTTCCATACAATCATTATGTGTGTAGCATTACCAAATTTACACTTTAAGTAATTTAATCTTTATTTTTTCATCCTAGATTCTTTAATTAGACTATAGAGTCTGTCTTTAAATCTCCAGCTTAATGTTAATTTACATTTGATTAGTCTCGTCATTAAGTACTATATCATCCGCAAATAATATACATCATGACACCTCACTTTATTGGTGAAAGATGAAAATACCCCTAGAATTGACCTTGGGCGTAGCGTGTCTTCCCATGCTCCAATTGCAAATCTGAGATTGGATTAAAAACTGAGTAAGAAAATGGTCTCGACTCGACTTTAATGCGAAAAAAACGTGAATTATTTTTTTCAAGAAAATAAAAAACTGTGAGGTTTCCGCGCCCCTTCCGTGACGCGTTAGGGACGCGGAACTACACTTGGGTTTTTTTCCAAAATTCGACAAAAACTGAAAGTTTAAGAAAAAATGGAATATAACACTAGTGCGCGTCATGCACTAGTGTAAATTCAAGGCAGTTTTGTTCTTTTAATGGGGAGAGGTAATTTTGACCTTTCTCACACCCCATATCCTAAACTAACCAGTTTTAAAGTTGTTTAAGTCCAAAAATGTATTCTTTTTCACGTTCATTCATTCAAATAAAGAAAACCCTTCCCAGAACTTCAAGCGTGAGATCAAGAACAGTTAGGGCCTGCAAGAAAGATTCCTCCAATTCACCAAGAGTTCTTTCCAAAGTATGTAAGGTCACCCTAAAACTATTATTTTCAAGAATATCTTTAAGAATAGAAGCTAGTGTTCACCCATAAACTTTCAAGCATTTGTTGAGGCTAAATTCCTGTAAACTTTATAAAGCATGTTAATTTTTATAGTAAATTCCATAGATATCTTGATGAATATTATGATTCTTGGTCTCTATGTTATTCAATTAAAGTATCGTCATCAAGTTTATGCTCATTTATGAACAAGATTTGTTGTTGTTAAGGTTTCTTGAAAATCTTGTTACTATTTCTAGAAAAGAAAGACTAGTTTGAGTACCTTTTAAGCTAAGTTCAAAAAGTATATTTTAAAGATTGATTTTGCATATTAGCCAAGAAATCTAGCTTGATTTTGAATCACTTGAGTTGATATTAGTTTTCATACAAGTTAAAGAAGTCAGATGAGAAAGCTAAGTAGTAAGTTGGGTTAGTTCCCGAAAAAATAGTTTTTTAGAATTCCAAGTCTTCAAGTATGAGCTATATAAAGTATTTTGGGAGAAGTATTGAGCACCAATATGGGTGAGGATAGAATTAATTACTCAAACTCATAAATTATGTAGGATAGAATTGTACTACGGTACCTTCCTCATTAGCTACTGAGATGGAGCAGTTTTGGGATGGATTCATTCCCCTAGTTCTTCATCCCCTACCCCGATAAAGTATGGGATGACTCTGGCAGCATGAGCAAGACGGTGTATCATCACGAAGTTCATAGTGGTGGTTGTCGGTTAGAGAAATTCCCCAAGCGAAGAAAATATATTTTCTTACTAATTTTCGCATGTTACTTTCAATATACGAAGTATTTATTATTATTGTTATTTCATTACGAGTTATGTTTATGACTTTTGAGAAATATTATGATATTCTGAGTTATTATTTTGGTCATCTTACATACCGTACATTCCATGTACTGATATCCTTAGGACATATGCAGACGCAGGTGACAGAACTCCTCAGCAGCCACTTCGTTGAGGACTAGACAACTTCTAGCAAATCGGTGAGGTCTCTTCTCAGTCAGAGGCTCTTGAGTTATTATGTTCCCTTTCAACTTTTATTTTTAGTTCTGACTACTTGGGGCCTGTCCCAGTTGTCCTTTCAGATTATTTTAGTAGAGGTTCCATAGACTATGTGTTAGAGATTTGAGTTTTGGTTAATTGATTTCATTGTTGAGCTATTTCCCTTTTCAATTATTCAAACAAGTTTAGTAGCTTTATGTTGCTTATTTGAAGCCTTCCTACTATTGTTGTGTCTTTCGCTAAGTAAATAGCGAGGCCAAGTGGTTCGCTTGGGACCAGATATGATTTAAGTGCCGGTCACGTCCAGAGTGTATGCTCGGGGTGTGACAAACTTAGTATTAGAGCTCAGAGTTCAAAAGTCCTAAGGAGTCTATGGAACCATGTCTAGTAGAGTCCGTATTATGGGTGTGAAGCATGCCACATCTATAATAGGGAGGCTATGGGATATTATGAAGTGTTACCATTAATTGTTATTCTCTATCTCGTGCTTCAAAGTATATCTTTGTGAAGTGCCTTCTAACTCGTGTATTTATGCCATATTTTTCAGATCATGCCTCCTCGTAGAGCTAACAGAGCAGTAAGGGGCGGAGGATGCCCATCCAGGAGAAATACGAACCAGCCTGGCCAAATTCCCGAGGAACCTAGGGGTCCAGCTGTGCCTGTGGAGCAGCCACAACAAGCGAACATCTCCAACGCTGAGCTTCGCCAGTCCATCCAGACTTTGGCTCAAGCGGTCACTACACAGGGAGGACGCTAGGGAGATGGCAGAAATGATGGGTTAGATACCGCCAGAATTAGGAAGTTCCTAAGGATGAATCCACAAGAATTCATGGGGTCCAATGTGACGGAGGATCCTTAGAACTTCATTGAGGAGCTTTAGAATGTGTTTCAGGTGATGCATATAGGTGATGCTGAGCGGGTTAAGTAGGTTGCCTACCAGCTTAACGAGGTAGCTAGACTCTAGTTTGATCAGTGGAAAAGGAGCAAGGCAGATGGGGTGCAACTATTAGTTGGGCGGTGTTTGAGGAGGCCTTTCTAGGACAGTACTTTCCAAGAAAATGAGGCAGGCTAAGGTAAGGGAATTTCTGAATCTGAAGCAGGAGAATATGAGTGTATGGGAGTACAGCCTCAGGTTTACTCAACTGTCTCGTTACCTCCTAGCTATGGTGGCAGATATGCGTACTAGGATGGATCTCTTCGTGTCTGGACTCTCTCGAATGACTAAGAGGGAGGGCAGGAAGGTGATGTTGATTGGGGATACAGATATAGTCTGTTTGATGACATATGTATAGCAGGTAGAGGAGGAGAAGATGCAGGACGGGAAGGATTTCAAGAGCAAGAGGCCAAGACATCAAACTAGGAGACAGGTAAGAGAGGGACTGGAGATGGAGGTCACTCATCTTTTTAGCCTAAGACAGCCGGACCAAAACCTTCATCCGCTAGTGTACCTACACTGAGGGTCAGGAATGAGCAGAAATCATAGCACCATAGGTTTTCGGGAAGCCAGTCACAGGGTAGCGTAGCTCAAGGATCAGACCGTTATCCTACTTGTGGTAAGTGTGGTAGGTCTCATCCCGCAGAGTGCCTTATGGGTACAAATGGTTGTTTCAAATGTGATCAGGCACTTCTTAAAGGATTGCCCTCTGGGAAAGTAGAATAGGAGAGATACCAGATCACAGATAGTCTCTTCAACACCACAGAGTAAGCCACCTCACAGAGGTACTATAGCAGGGACAAACGTGGGCACAAACCACTTGTACGCCATGGGCACCAGATAGGAGTAGGAGAACTCACCAGATGTAGTTATGGGTATGCTCAAAATCTTTACCTATGATGTCTATATATTATTAGACCCAGGAGCCACATTGTTTTTTGTAACCACATATGTAGCTGTGAAGTTTGAGGTCAATCTAGAATGTCTTCTTGAGCCTTTCAGTGTTTCTACTCCTACTGGAGAGTCTATTTTAGCCTAAAGAATCTATAGGGGTTGTCCAGTCTCCATTTATCATAATAGTTAGACATGGTAAAGTTTGATGTCATCCTAGGCATGAATTGGCTTCGTGCTGGGTATGCCACCATAGATTGCAGAACCAGGGTAGTCAAATTTCAGTGTCCTAACGAACCAGTCTTAGAGTGGAAGTGTAGCTCGGTATTCCCTAAGGGTTAGTTTGTCTCATATCTCAAAGCTAGAAAGTTAATTTCCAAAGGTTGTATATACCATCTAGTCAGAGTTCAAGATACTTATGCCGAGACACCATCTCTTCAGTCTGTCCCAGTTATGAATGAGTTCCCAGAAGTTTTTCCTGAGGATCTTCCTAGGTTCTCTCCTGATAGGGAGATAGACTTTGGGATAGATACTCTTCCAAATGCTCAGTCTATATCCATCCCTCCATATCGTATGACTCCTTCAAAGCTAGAAGAGTTAAACTTGCAGCTGAAAGATCTCTTAGATAAGAGTTTTATTAGACCAAGCGTCTCATCTTGGGGTGCTCCAGTTCTTTTCATGCGTAAAAAGGGCGGTTCTCTACGGATATGCATAGATTATCGTTAGTTGAACAAGGTCACCATTAAAAACAAGTATCCTCTTTCTAAAATTGATGACTTATTCGACCAAGTTTAGGGTGCTATCTGTTTTTCCAAGATAGATCTCAGATCTGGGTATAATCAACTCAAAGTTAGGGAGAGAGACATTCCTAAAACAGCTTTCAGAACCCACTATGATCATTATGAGTTTTTGGTCATGTCCTTTGGTTAACAAATACACCAATAACTTTCATGGATCTTATGAACAGGGTGTTGAGGGCATCCTAGATATGTTCGTTGTTTTTTTCATAGATGATATCCTGATCTACTCCCGTAATAAGGAGGAGCATGTAGAACATCTTAGAGTTATTCTTCAGATCCTTAAGGATCAATAGCTATATGCTAATTTTCTAAGTATAAGTTCTGGTTGGTATCTGTGGCGTTTTTGGGGCACATTGTGTCTGGTAAGGGTATCCAAGTAGATTCCCAAAAGATTGAGGCAAAAAAGAATTTGCCCCAAGGCCCACAACTCCCATAGAGATAAGGAGTTTCTTGGGCTTGGCGGGGTACTACAAACTGTTCGTAGAGGGGTCTCTTCTATCTCAGCCCCCTTGACTAAGCTAACTCAGAAAAAGGCTAAGTTCGAGTAGTTAGAAGCTTGTGAGAAGAGTTTCTAAGAGTTGAAGACTAGGCTGACCACAACCCCAGTCTTATCCCTACCAGATGGAGTTGATGATTTCATAGTATATTGTGATGCTTCCAGAGTTGGCTTGGACTGTGTATTGCAAAGAGGCAAGGTGATAGCATGTTCCTCCATACAACTCAAGATTCGTGAAAAGAATTACCCAACTCATGACCTTGAGCTTACTGCGGTGGTGTTTACTCTGAAGATGTGGAGACACTATCTATATGGTGGACACGTGGATGTATTCACGAACCACAAGAGCTTGCAATATGTGTTTGCCAGAAGAAGCTGAATTTGAGGCAGAGGAGATGGTTGGAGCTGCTGAAAGACTATGATATGAGTATCCTCTATCATTTAGGTCAAACTAATATATTTGTTGATACTCTTAACAGGGTGACCATGGGGAGCACAACTCATAGTGAGGAAGAAAATGAAGAGTCAGCTAAGGAGGTTCACAGACTAGCCCAATTGGTGGTGCAAATTGAAGATTCTGACGAAGGTGGGGCCATTTTCAGAAATGGGTCAGTGTCATCCTTAGTGGTAGAAGTGAAAAAAAAGCAAGACAGGGATCCCATCCTCTTCCAATTGAAAGGAGATGTTCAAAAGCAAAAAGTATCTGTGTTCTAAAAATAAGGAGATGGTATCCTGAGATACCAAGGCAGATTGTGTGTGCCAAGTGTTGACGGCCTTAGAGATAAGATCTTTGCTGAGGCTCATAATGCCAGATACTCTATCCACCTTGGTGCAATAAAGATATATAGAGATTTGCGAGAAGTCTATTGATGGGGTGGTATGAAGAAGGACATTGCAGAGTTCGTGTCTAGATGCCCAAATTGCCAAAAAGTTAAGGTTGAACACCAAAGGCCTTGTAGTGTAGCCCAGAACATAGAGATTCTAGAATAGAAATGGGAAATGATTAATATGGACTTCCTAATAGGCTTACCTCGATCTCGTACATAACATGATTTGATATGAGTAATAGTAGACAGAATGACCAAGTCAACCTCACTTCCTACCTGTCAAGATGACTGATAAAGTTGAGGATTATGCCAGACTTTATCTTAAGGAGATTGTAGGCTGCACGGGGTCCCTATATCGATTATTTCAGATAGAGCAACCTAGTTTACAACATAGTTTTTAAAGTCTTTTCAGAAGGGGCCTGGTACAAATGTGAATCTTAGTACAACTTTCCATCCACAGACAGACGGGCAAGCAGAGCGGACTATACAGACCTTAGAAGATATGCTGAGGGCCTGCATGATAGACTTTAAAGGTAACTGGGATGATCATTTACCTTTGATTGAGTTCTCTTATAATAATAGTTTTCAGGCCAACATACAGATGACACCATATGAGGCTTTTTATGGGAGGAGGTGTAGATCATCCATAGTATGGTTTGAAGTTGGTGAGGCAGGATTGATAGGCCCTGATCTAGTCCATCAAGCTATGAAAAAGGTGAAGGTTATCCAGGAATGGCTCAAGACAGCTCAGAGCCGATAAAAGTCTTACACGAATGTTAGACGCAGAGACATGGAGTTTGAGATAGGCAATTAGGTGTACTTGAAGGTATCTCCAATGAAGGGAGTTATGAGATTCGGGAAGAAGGGGAAGCTCAACCCATGATATATTAGGCCTTACTAGATCCTGAGAAGAGTGTGCAACCGTTGCTTATGAGTAGAGTTACCAATAGAATTAAGTGTTATACGTCTGGTATTTCATATTTCCATGCTTAAGAAGTGCTTGGGAGATCCCTCTCTAGTTGTCCTGGTTGAAAGTGTTAGAACTAAGGATAATTTGTCATATTAAGAGGTCTCGATACAGATATTACACCGACAAGTTCGTAAATTGAGGACCGAGGAGATCACTTCGGTGAAGGAACCAATTCATGGAAGAAGCCACATGGGAAGCAGAAGAGGACATGAAGGCTAAGTATCCACATTTGTTCGTTAGCCTAAATGAAGATCTTGAAGGTAAACTTCCATAAACTATCTTGAAGATTTGTGTTTGTAAGTTCGAAAAATATCTTGTGATCTGAGCTAGTTTAGTTCGTATCGTTATTATTCAAGGATGAATGATCCCGAATGAAAAAACAAAAATACCCCTAGAATTGACCTTGCGCGTAACATGTCTTCCCATGCTCCGATGGTAAATTCGAGACCGGATTTGCGATCAGTACAAAAAACCGAGTCGGAAAATAGTCTCGACTCGACTTTGACGTAAAAAAATATAAATTATTATTTTTCAAGAAAATAAAAAACAATGAGGTTTCAGTGCCCCTTACGCAACGCACTGGAGACGCAGAGCCACACTTGGGTTTTTTTTCCAAAATTCAATGAAAACTGAATTGCGAAAAAGTGAATTATAACACTAGTGTGCATCGCTCACTAATGTAAATGCGAGGCAGTTTTGTTCTTTTAATGGGGAGGGATAATTTCGACCTTTCCCACACCCATATCCTAAACTAACCAGTTTTAAAGTCATTTTAAGTCCAAACTCGTATTCTTTTTCACGTTTATTTATTCAAGTAAAGAATACTCTTCCTAGAACTTCAAGCGTAAGATCAAGAACAGTTAGAGCCTGCAAGAAAGATTCTTCCAATTCACCAAGAGTTCTTTCCAAGGTATGTAATGCCACCCTAAAACTATTATTTTAAGAATAAAAGCTAGTTTTCACCCATAAACTTTCAAGCATTTGTTGAGGCTAAATTCCTATAAATTTTGTAAAACATGTTAATTTCATGGTAAATTCCATAGATATCTTGATGAATATTATGATTCTTGAGATCTCTATGTCATTCAATTAAAGTATAGTCATCAAGTTTATGCTCATTTATAAACAAGATTTGTTGTTGTTAAGGTTTCTTGAAAATCTTGTTACTATTTCGAGAAAAGAAAGACTAGTTTGAGTACCTTTTAAGCTAAATTCAAGAAGTATATTTTAAAGATTGATTCTGCATATTAGCCAAGAAATCTAGCTTGATTTTGAATCACTTGAGTTGATATTAGTTTTCAGACATGTTAAAGAAGTCAGATGAGAAAAACTAGAAAGTTGAGCTAGTTCCCGAAAAAACAGATTTTTAGAATTCCAAGTCTTCAAGTATGAGCTATATAAAGTATTTTGGGAGTAGTATTGAGCACCGATATGGGTAAGGGTAGAATTAGTTACTCAAACTTATAAACTATGTAGGATAGGATTGTACCACGGTACCTTCCTCATTCGCTACTGAGATGACACAGTTTTGGGATGGATCCACGCCCCTAGCTCTTCGTTCCCTACCCCAGCAAAGTACGGGACGGCTCTGACAACTGGACAAGACAGTGTATTGCCACGAAGCTCATAGTGGTGGTTGTCGGTTAGAGAAACTCCCCAACCGAAGAAAATATGTTTTCTTACCAGTTTTCAATATGTTACTTTTAGTATACAAAGCATTTATTATTATTGTTATTTCATTATGAGTTATGTTTATGTCTTTTGAGAAATATTATGATATTTCGAGTTACTGTTTTGACCATCTTACATATTGTATATTTCACGTACTGACGTCCTTAGGACCTGCATCATTTTATGATGCAAACGCAGGTGACGGAGCTCCTCAGTAGCCACTTCGTTGAGGACTAGACAACTTCTAGCAAATCGGTGAGGCCTCTTCTCAGTCAGAGGCTCTTGAGTTATTATGTTCCCTTCCAACTTTTATTTTTAGTTCTGGCTACTTGGGGCCTGTCCCAGTAGTCCTTTCAGATTATTTCAGCAGAGGTTCCATAGACTATGTGTTAGCTACTTCAGTTTTGGTTAATTTATTTCATTGTTGAGCTAATTCCCTTTTAATTATTCAGACAAGTTTAGTAGTTTTACGTTGCTTATTTGAAGCCTTCCTACTATTGTTGAGTCTTCTGCTAAGTAAGTAGCCAGGCCAAGTGGTTCGACTGGGACCAGATATGATTTAAGAGTGCCGGCCACGTCCAGGGTGTAGGCTCGGGATGTGACAAATTAGTGCAGGGATGACGTTATGTAACGTCTGACTCACAATGACAAATCCCACATCGGAAAAGAGAGGGAGAGTCCTGGGCTATTTAAGTAAAGGACTGGTCTATAACTGTGAGGCGCCTTTTGGGGTAAGCCGAAAAGGATAAATCCATGATGGGCTAGGCCCAAAAGCGGACAATACTTCACAGTGTTGGGCCAGGCCGTTACAAGTGGTATCAGAGCCGACTCTTGACTAGTACGATGGTGGGGGCAAACCTCAGCGAGGACGCTGAGTCCCTACGGGGGTGAATGCAGGGACAACGATACGCAATGCCTGACTTACTTAGGCAAATTCCACATCGAAAAGAATGGGAGACTCTTGGGCTAGTTAAGTAAAGGATTGGTCTATAACTGTGAGACGTCTTTTGGGTTGAGCCCAAAGGGACAAATTCGTGATGGGCTAGTCCCAAAAATGGACAATACTTCACAGTGTCGGTTCAGATCGTTACACCATCTATAATCAACGAAAAAAAAAATGGGCTAAGAGTTGATCCTTGATGCAGCCCCATCATACATGAAAAATACTCCAGGTCTCTTCTTATTATCCTCACTGTCATCGTAGCTCCAATATTGCACGTATTGTCATGTCCTAATATTGTAAGTCGTAGGTACAGTTCTAACATTCATTATGTCCAATGAACCTTCACCCGGACTTTAATTTGTCATAACTCTTCTTTAGCTCGATCAACAACATAAATAAATCTCTCTTCCTCTTCTTATAATTTTTCATCAGTTTCCTCTCAAGACGGATGTCTTCTCTAGATTGCACTTGGTATGACTTTAAACTAATTCTTGAAAATTTAACATAATCTATTGCTCCTAATTAATTGTTCAACTTTTGCATTTTGAATTTCAGATAATAATTAATAAAGTAGTAAAGGAATTGCCATCTCATCTTATTATAAAATAAAGAGACTCATATTTACTCTTGATTTTTGCGAAAAGATGTACATATGCTCTTCATTTAAAATTTAACTCACTGGTACATTTATCGTTAAACTTTTGGCCTAAAAATATTGATAGCTTTTATGGTGGCATATCTCTTTCAAAAATTGTTGAACGTCAATGGGACGTTAAAAAGATATTTATTATAAAAAATAACAGCTCAAAAATTATGTGGACGAATGAGCCAAGTGCTACACATATTTTAGTGTTGAAATTGAGGTCCATTTGAAGCCCCAAGAAGTTAATTTGCATGTGAAAAGTGATCGATTTGCATGATTATAATTTAGAAGGGTTGAAAATCAAGCTCTAACACGTGAGAATCATGACCAAAGGAAGATGATTTTCCTTGGATATTTTTGAATTATTTTGCTAAATTGAAGAGTATTCTTAAAAAAAACGGAAGTAAAAAGATACGTTTTAGTCAAAATCATAACTGAAGATAAATAAAATTCATTCTGAATAATTTAAGTCTCATTTTGAATAATTTAAGTTCACTAAAAAAAAGTGACTCGAATGTTGTAATTGAAGAAACTCACTTCTCACTGGAGAAGTGGTTTGGAGAAGAAGAAAACAGAGAAGCAGTTAATTGAATGTGTCTGT
>JAOTQR010021303.1:0-17053 GCA_025774065.1 Solanum ossicruentum
GCCCGGGGTTTGGGTCGTGACATATTAGGGTTAATAAAAGTTGGGTCAAAGTGTAAAAAAAAACTTGAGGACTTGTTGAAAAAGTGGTCAAAACACATTAATTATTAACCATAAAATTGTCATCTACTACCAATAATTAAAACTCTTGTCACTCTTTTTAAGTTTCAAAACCTTTTGATCACCTTTAATTAACTTGCCCAAGACACATCTGTTTATAATAGTGTATAAATCCTAATTTAGCTTGGATTAAAAACCCTAATTAGATATGAATTGGGAATTGTACATTCCTTTCCTAATGCATTAAAGAATTGTACATGTATGACGATTTTACCCCTATATAACTCAAAAAACGTGAATTTCAATTGGAATCCAAAAAGGATTAGAAAACATGGCTGTTATTGGTCAATTAATTTTCAAAAATTAAATTAGATTATATTAACTCAAAATTTTAAAATAAAATTTCAATGAAAAAACTAAATTAGATTATATTAACTTAATATTTTAAAATAAAAAAATTTAGATTTTCAAACACCATACAAAATGTATTATAAGTTGTAATTTTTTTCATATTAATATGATGATAAAATATATTTTAAAATACAACATTAAAACTAAGAAGAAAAGGAGGTATTATCTCTTTGTTCCAACGTATATGAAGCCACTTCAACTATCAAAGAAAAAAAAGTAAAGAGAATATTTCAATTAATTCAAATCAAATTACAAGAAAATGGGAATTAAAATGAGAATATTTAGGTTCTAATAAAAACCAAAAATAATCAAGTAACAGCTATATTTCTAATCCTTTTCGGATTCCAATAGAAATTCACGTTTTTTGGAATTATATAGGGGTAAAATTGTCATAAATGTACGATTCCTTAATGCATTAGGAAAGGAATGTACAATTCCCAATTCATATCTAATTAGGATTTCTAATCCAAGCTAAATTAGGATTTACACTGATTTCCAATATATTTTAAAATGTTAGACAAAATTTATATCGTTTGATTTTTAGAAAAAAATTAAACTATGACAACTAAAAAGAACGAAAAGAATATACAACATTTATATTTTTGTATCTTTTTGTTGCTAGTCATGCATGCATTACACGGTGGATGCGAAGAAGTAGACCATTATCTCGATAATAATGAGCCAAGCTAGTATCTGCGATAAATCCCCCATTAAGTATTAAGTAGTCATGTATTACAACCGAAACGCCTACCCAAATAGTCATAGTCTTTAGACTAAGAGGAGCTATGATTAATTTTAAGGGTGAAAGCAAAACCTCGTTTCAAAATGTGACTTTAATTCCCTTTTTAGGATACAAAAGCTGATATTACTTACCTGAGTTAATGGTCAAAAATGTAATTAAAATATTTCAATTTTTGAGATTTAGATTTGAAGTATTATCAACATTATTCATCAATGCACCGCTCAAATATATATAAGCTGCGATTTCCTTTTTCTACCTGAAAATATCCTCATCGTACATGTGTGTATTGGGAACAATTGATATATAGTTGAGATACTTTTCATAAATAACTAGTAATTGTGCAAATTGAAAAACTCATACACTTAATTACAATCGTTCAAGTATGAAATTTTAGAAAAATTGAATATACAATGTTATCCGAAGGTCACACTTTAAAACAATCAAAGAATTTTTGCAGAGTCAACTCATGCTTTTAAAAATGATTTTTTTAAGCCATGAGTCGATCATAATAATTAAAAAAAAGTAGAATTTTAAGGAAAACTTACATAGATATATTGTATTTAAAAAAAGTATTTATCATTTATAATAATATTTTTTTCCGTTTAACACTTGTGATATATTTATAATATTATTTTAATACATATTACATAGAACAATTTATTAAAGTAAATATAATATAAATTTTATTAATGAATAACACATTTTCACATACTTGAATACACTTATAAGCATTGTGTCAATTATTTTAACCAAACAAGCGTAATATGTTTTAAAACACTTATAAAATATTTATATTACATTCATAATTCACTTTTAATACATTTGCATATTTATTATAGTACTGTTGTATTGCTATAAATAATAAAAAATTAAAAATATATATATCATTAAAATCAATAATTATTTATTAAAAAATACTCATTCCAATGATTTTTTCAAATTTTACTACTGTTAATATAGCTAGGCTCTCCTCGTCCCAAATTATCAATGAACTCATTATACCAAATGAATTTTTTATTAAGATTATTATTATATCTCTCACGCACCCTTCAACAAGTTATTTTAAGTCTCTCTCTATATCTATCTATCTATCTATCTATCTATCTATCTATATATATATATGTTTCAATTGAGCATTTTTTAATCTAAAGAAAGTTATATTTCAGTGAATTAAAAAATATAGAATTAACGAGATTTTTTATTGCTCAACTTTTGAATGAATGAAATTGTGCGAATTGAAATTGGTTGAAGTTTTCTCAATAAGTAAATAAATAAATAAATGTAATGACCCTCTAAGTCATTTCGGCGATCCTATGAATATTTTATCAGTTTGAGCATTTGTATAGTGACTGTGGATTATTTATGACTTATTGGCTCTGATGTAAGGATCATTTTATTGGGGTTGGTTTGGCATTTTGGGTGTGGGCCCCATTTTCTCGTTTCTTGAGATATTATAGTCAAAATAGTCGTGCTTATGTTATGATTCATATTTTAATAGTTGAGAATTATTTCGAGCTATTCGGACAGGGTAAAACTCGCATGGACTGCTCCGGAGCATGTGAATTCACCTTTCAGGTAGGCTAGGTTTTTCATACCTCTATATTGAGCTGAAATACATGTATATTGGAAGTTGTTTGTGGTTGAAAGTCCTGGGTAAGACATATATATATACCTATGTTATGAGGCTGATTATTAGTTTTATTGTCTGTTATGCATTCTAACACTGTTGTCATGATTTGTTAACACCTGTCTTCCTGGATAGTCGTTGTACTTAGCATATGGGGTAACTACAGTTATTTTGAGATACTTGTAGTTGTTTTGCACTATACTAGCTGTGACCACTATAGTAGCTAAGTTTTGACAGCGTAGAACTATGAAAGGCTTAGTAAAGGCTGGATATGGACGAATGCCCTGAGACAAGTATGTATTTTTGCTTAACTCCTATCTGTATGAATGTGTAGCCTGATGCTACTGAGATATATTGGCTATGAAGCTGTTGTTGATTATATACCGTACTATGGATTGACTCTATTATAGATATGATTCCGATGGGTTAATTTGTTTGAAATACCTATGATACAGTCGTACGTTAGACTGATTCTGGTATAGATATGACTCTACTAAACTTGGTTGTTCTAGATACTTGTGGTATACCTATTGGTTACATTTTGGGTCTTAGACTCCAGTGATTACATATTTGGGGCTAGGTCCAGCTAATTGATTTTTCTTGGGTTTGAGACCAATATTTACTTAAGGTATTTGTGATTGACTGCAACGTGTTGTATTTGGCTTTGGGTGGGCATGACCTACATTAATCTGTGAGATATATATTTTGGTATACAACTGTTAGTCGTAGTGCATTTGTTATCCTTATCAGAGGCTGGGATAAGATAGTGCTATTTGAGGAATGGTGACATACGGATGTGTGAGCTAGATTATGTGGTATATATATATGTCGTGAGTGTTATCACCTGCATTCAATCTAGGCGTGAGATGACTTTGGAGTTTCAAATCTAGACAGATTGGTTGAGTGAGGGACTATTTCGATACCACGAGCCTAGATGATGCTCCCTGTCGCTATTCGAGCTCTGATGGTCACGCTTGAGTGTCTGAGACCTGGGAGTCAGGGGCCCGTGGTCCGAGTTCGATGACCACAAGTAAGATGTCGGGTGGCGAATTTCGATTCTGAGGTCCAAGCACCAATTTCTTATTCTTAGGTTTGAGGCCTAGTTGATTATTCCTAGGTTCGAGGCCTAATTGACTATTCCTGTGTTCGATGCCCAATTGATTATTCTTGGGTTCGAGGCCCAGTTGACTATTCCTGCGTTCGAGGTCCAATTGATTATTCTTTGGTTCGAGGCCCTATTGATTGTGTTAGGGGGATTGTTTTCTCCTGCGGGGGATACATCCCACCATTATATGTATTGTTAGACCTTCTAGCCCTGGTTGACTGCCCCGACCAGAGGCTAGGTCGGGAAGGGGGTTCGAGGCCCCGTGTGACTATTAGGGCTTTGAGGCCTCGTGTGATACTGGTTAGATGGGTCGGGGACCCGATTGATTACCTGTGGATCCACACACCTATACACACCCTGATTGTGCATGGGTGTACCTTTTCGTCTTATAGGGGCTCAAGGGGTTTGCAGGCTTAAACACTAGGGCCTTACACCCACGTATAACTGACCCCTGGATCATGTGACATTGAGTGTTGGGTTTCGTGGTGGTTTGTGAGCTCAGAGGTGATTCTATCAGTTAGACTATGTGTGGGTGTACCTTCTGGGCTTATGGAGGCCCAGTCGATGTACATGCATAGATATTAGGACCTTGCACCCGCGCACAATACAATGTCTCAGTCCGATGACAGTTGTGGTTTGGGCCTACTCGTGTTTCATCATTTAGTATCATTGCACACCACTTGGGTTGGTTCAGCTGTGGTTTAGTGATTCTCCATACATGTTTATGTCACGACCCAAGCCTAGGGCCTAGACGTAACACGATGAATGGGAAACCCAAACGAACCCCAAACAAGCCTCTTAACTTGTCATTACACATCATTAGTTACGGAAGCATATAAAAATATAAAAGAGCAAGAATAGGGCAATGAGGCTAAGGAAAAAGCTTGCACAATATCGTAATCAAGCGACAAGAGTCAAGCTCATATCATAGATACATAATATGTCCAACAAACACCTCTAATACATAGATAAGAGCGGGGGCCAAGACAAAGCAACCGGGATTACCCTCATAGTCAAATAGAACATAAAGAAGAGAGTGTCTCAATACATAACAAGAGAACGTAGACTAAGGTCCCCAAAGTGGAGGACTCACAACCAGCTTGAGTAGCACCGAACTAGCCTCGTGGAGGAGGATGATCAACTTGGGCTCTGGTTCCTATATGGTGATATTATGTAGGCAAGAGTATGCGTTACTACATTTAGGATGAAATGCAGCAATAGGTTGGCATCATTATCAAAATGCATAATATTAAGCAATAGGCATAATATAATAATATGACATGTATGATTAATGCTCAAGTAACTTATGCTCATATAGGATATCATATATGTAGAAGAGACCAAGCTAGCTTTTCAAGTTACAAACCCCTTGGTTGTTGTGTGGTACAAACCCCTCATATGGTTGATGATAATCACACCTTATCACCATGATAGAGAAGTACAAACCCCTCAGATGGTTGATGAGTACAAACCCCCACCTCAATTACCCAAGCTCTTATCACCTCAAATCGGGTATGGTCTAATACAACACTTTATATAGAGTATATCATATACATAAGTCATTTCATCATCATATAGTCATTCATATCATATCTCATGCTTTGGACCTTCAACTCCTCAAGAAACCACATTCGAACATTTTATCAAACACTTAGAGGGTGTGTAATGCTAGTACAAAACCATGAAATATAGCTATACAATCATGAAAGAAAGTTCATTGTAAAACAATCAACCAACACCTTGCAATTCCCTCTAACAACATACATCAAAACCCTTCCTTAAGTCTTACAATATATAAAAGATTTATAGCTCAAAACATAGCAAAACAGTCACAATTTCTCATAGCTTTAAGATAGTGTGCAATAAATTTCATAATAAGCAAGATCCATTTGTAAATCACTTTAAATCATGCAATTTGAGAAAAAGGAGGCTTGAGTATCATGGGTGAAAAGAACCCATGAAAGAAACTCATATACCTTAGCTTAGAGATGAACTTGATGAAGATTGCAGATGGAGACTTGAAGCTTGAAAAAGAACCTTGAAGGAGAACCTTACTTAGATGAGGGTTTGGGACTTGAATTTTAGGAGTGAAAATATAGCTAAGTGTTTGGGTTAGTATTGGAAAATGTTTTGGGTAATATGAGGGTGAAATTTAGCTAAGTATAGGTAAAAACACGTTTGGGAACACTTAGGCCAAGACTTAGAAGTCTTGGTCCAAACTAAAAAAATAGACCACTTTTTACACAATTCCGCGACGCGGATTTGCCACTAGAAATTGCACTCTTGGAATTTCATAATTGCTAATCTTTTTACTCTTAAATCGGAGTTAGACCCTTTTCACCTAATTTTGACCCCCTGAACAAGAATCTGAAGTTGGATTTTTGAAATAACAAACAAATTTTGAGATACATGAAATTTAAAATTTTGGGCATTTTGAGGCACGTTTTTGATCACTTTTTGGGGTCGTTTCAATTTATTCCTTGATCAGAGTTTCAATTAGCTACATTTACTATAGTTTTCTATAATTGAGCATTCTATATTATATTACTGCAGTTTCGATGCCTATTGGGTGCTTGTTACCGGTACTCACCCCTACATTGTTGCATCTTTCCATGGTGCAGGTCTAGGTACTAGCCACAGTCATTGAGTTAGGGGTTCACAGGTAATTCATCAGACATTGGTATGCATTAACAGCTCTATATATTCTGCAATCTCTTTCTATTTTGATGGCCATCTTTTGTATTCAGATACTGGCCTTGTATATGTCGTGGGGTTTTGATCTGTAGATTGTTATTCTAGTTATATGTATATTTTATTTTGAGTCTATTGTAGCTCTGTACAGTTGATTTTCAGGTTTTGGGTAGGTTACAATTATTTATATTGTTATATTTGCTATGGTCTGACCAAAGAGATAGGGCTGGTACCCTATGGCTTGGGTAATTGGCTTGCATGTTTGTAGGATCTAATAGGTGCCATCATGACTGAGACCGAGTCGTGACAAGGTGGTATCAGATCTTAAGGTTCACTGGTCTCATTTGTATAGAGCTACCATCAAGTAGATTCCTGTGGATGGGTGTGGAGACGCCTGTGACTTATCTCCAAGAGGCTAAGGGGTCTTTAGGAAACTTCTTGTGTTATTGATTCTAGTCATGTGATATCCCTAATAGTTCGTTGAATTCTTGGAATCTGATTTTATTCGCCGATTCGTGCGTATGCTGCTAGAGGGTAGGCTCCGAGCAGGGGTTGTGCTACATCGTCAGTCCCAGATAGGGAGTAGCCCCCCTAAAAGCCATTGGGTAGAGAATGGATGCCCTTGGGTTTTGACAACTAGATATGAATAATACTGGTATTGAGATTATGGGAGCCCCAGAGATATGCTTTGTAGTTAGTTACTTATCTGGCGATGACTGTGTATGGAACTATAGGATATATTGTAAAAGTTGGGACTTTGTAACATCGATACTTGCATGTTAGCTACCATTTAAAGGTTGTATAGGTTGTTAATACTACTAATAAATATTATACAGGTGGGAGAGGTTGTGATTGAGGTATCACTAAGCAATGATGCTCTCTGTATATCTATATTTGATTATGTGACCACTGGTCTGACTCATAGGGCTTCCTAATGCGGATGTGTATGTTATATCTAGTATGATTCTGATTACATGTCACTTATGTTATGACTATACCCTATTGGAAGCTAAATGTAATCCAAAACCCTGTGATACATACATAAGATCCTTTTGCTGCTTGACCATTGGAGTGAGTAGTCGGATGTGAGAGTTACATAGCATCTGAGGGGTTGACTACCAGTTATACCTCTGGCTACACCTTGTGTCTCGATAGTTATGATCCTGTTGTGATGATTATGTTGATATGTGGTTCTCTTGATTCCTTGTTGACTAGGTTATGAGCTAAATATTATGTCTAGGGGCTTAGTTGGGTCGTCTATGGTTGGATGGGACATTGTTACATAATCAGCTGAGCTTCCGACCACTCGTCCCTGGTGAATTATTGTAATTGTTAGTTGGTTGGGGTTGTGTTGTCCGAATTCCTTGCGATGCTTGCCATAGGGATGTTGATCATTTTGCTAGGTTGTCTTGTATTTGAATTATGGTTTTACATTGTTACTTTTTGCATAGCTTATCACCTAATTGAGTATGGCTTCGAGCTTCTTTTAGCCTAGGTCGGGTATCAAGGTAGTGGAAAGCTCTTTAATTAGTGGCGGATCAGGTGCAGTGATGCTTCAAGATGGTGATATGATAATTGAGATTTCTCTGGTAGAGCCATTTTCAGTAGCTATGAGTTTCCAGGTATGTCTTTTGTTGATTGTCAAATTGCCGCTAGATAGGGATGTTGTGTCGCTACAAAGTTTAGACTACTTTTAATTGAGACCGTGGCAGAGGATATCCTAGAAAAATAGCATCCGGACCCGGTATGGCTATTACTAGATTCAGGTATATTGTTGGGCTGAGTAATGCCTTTGTTGTGTGTACGGATCTGATGACTTGTGCGTATCGACCACATTGTATGGTGGACCCTTAAGGCCCCTACTTATTGGGGTTTGATTTGTTAAGTACTATATTATTGTCGTCGAGCTGTTAGGTGTTGAAACAGCAGGATCTTAGGTAGTTGGGATGATTCAGCGTGGATAAAGAAGGTTGGTTATGAGCTATATAACATTGTTTTGTTGTTGTTCTGATTAACTGATTTTGGGCTAGCAAATATGTGATTAGTATTGCTTATCTTCCTTACTTGTGCTATGTTTCTTATGATTGAATGGTGATAGCTTCTGAGGACCATAACTGATAGTATAATATATATCTGTAGGCGGAAGAATGTATGGGGAGTCTGCTAGTGATTAGTACATTGGGATATCTGCTATATGTGCGAATATCTGATAGTTGTTGAGAGTGCAGGTGCTTAATAACTTAATTAGTTGTTCCACTCCTGAATATCTGCTCCCATATGAAGTCAACCAATGGGTGTTATGTCGATAATCTGTTATACTTGGTTAGTGTTTTGACTATTTACCACACTTATGAGTATATTAGTTATTGCTTGTAACTGTGCTAGCATCAGTGAGCCGGGAAGCCACTTGGGGTTAAGTTGTAAGGATTGGTTGCATAAGGGAACGAGAAATAAGGTAAGGTCTGTATATGTGGAATATGGCTGCAGTTGAGGACAATTATGACTGGTTGCATATCAACTAGTTATGCCGAAGGCATATATCTTTAGTTATTGACGTCTTGTATTATGTTAGCAGATTGAGCTGATGGGCTGAGGGGTTGTTCTTCTTAGGATACCTTCTAGATTGTTATACTGATTCTTAATTGAACACTGAAGGGTTATTATATTACCAATTAGCTGGGGCGGCACAAACTGTTGTTTAATGCTGAGCATGCTTATGATTATCGTATTTACTATTTATTGGGAATTCGGTGTTAGGATTCTTTTGTGCTTCAGATGAGAGCCTTCGGGTATGTGATCATTCTTACATTCACAGATGAAAGTTCTATTAGTGGGGGATGTTTTTGACACCCAATTTTTACCCTCCACAGTATCAAATTTATCATCGAGCATTAGTTTTTATTTTAACAAATTCTTAAACTTAAAAAAAAAAAACTTAATACGGGCGCGTGTGGATCACGCGCCCACAAATCCTTAATATCCCTTCCCCATTCCCTTCTTCCTCCATTTTCCCGTTTCCCCTGAATCCCAAACCCTAGCCGTCCCTCACCCGCTTCTTCTTCCTCTCCCTTTCCCAACCTTCTTCTTCCCCATTTCCCCATTTCCCCTCTTTCCGAAAATCCTTTCCCCTTCCCCAGACCCACTCCCTTTCCCCTTTCCCTAAACCCATTCCCTTTCCCCTTTTCCTTTCCGAGAACGAAAATTCCCCTTTCCCCATTTCTCCTTCGTCTTCAAACCAGAGGACTAGACGCTCCCCCAAATCCCCAACGGTTATCTATTCAAATCTTGAATTCAAACTCGAAATCATCCCTATATAATCTCTTCTTCGTCTTCGTTTTGAGCGGGGACAGTGACCTGAAAAACTTTACAAAATCGCAAAGCCATCGAATCCTAGAAAACTTTATCAAAAAACGGCAATGGATGATCCTTGAAAAACCTCAGCGAACTTCAATCGTTAGAGGCGACATCATTTTGGAAACCCAGAAAATGTTTTTCTGTCGATTTGAGGGTTCAGAAAATACCTATCGGGGATCAATTTTGGGCAATGATGATGATATATCTATATCTGGGCTAATCAATTCAAGCCAAGGGGAGGCCAACTCGTATCTTGGCGTGGCAACGCGGACGACCGGCAATTAAGACCTCTCTCGTGCAACCGATGTTCGCAGCCATGGCGGGTCTGGTTTCTTTTTGCCATATCAAAAAAACATCTGAGCCCAGAAAACCAGAGCAAAGTCCTAAATCCTCAGTCATTTGTGCGAATTTCATCAAGGCTTAAATAGAGTCTCGTTTGTCGATTTAGAAACCAGAACATTTCGAAGTCAAATCTGTCCGAAGTTCGATTCACGGTGGTGTAAGCATTTTCGCCAAGCTCGTCGTCCTCAGTTCGCTGCCCCGACAAAGGTAACATCCCAACTTCGCTTTGCGTTCGAGTCTAATGTTTTATGATTACATGTGATTGTTGAAATTATATCGAGATTATTCTTATCTACATTAGCTCAGTTTCAATAAAAATGTTCTGTTGTGATGAGTGGTCGCTGGTCTGTTGCTGACTATGGTTGGATTGATTTGCTGTTGATACCTGAGCCACATATTAGTGTTGATTGAGGCGTTTTGATGTTGTTGTTATTGTTCGGCTCGTGGATAAGTTGTTAAGAATCAAAACTAGTGTTGAAATGATTTTGCGTCCCAAATATGTGCTGTAATATTCAAATCTCAGTTTGTTTAGGTTCTTAAGGGTGTTGTTAGCTTGTCTTGACAAATCAGTTTAGAGAGTCTGTTGCTGCTGTTTTTGTCTACTGTTAACTTGCTAAGGAATTCGATCCAATATGAAAATGATTTGGTCCTTCAAGAATCTGTTGTCATGCTGCAAATAACTGCTAGTTATCTTGGTGATAATTCTTTAAGATGTTGTTAGTTTGCTTTTCTACGATTGTAATCTGCCTGTCCTATTACCAAGGTCGTTTAGTCTTATTCCTGCTTATTCCTTCTTAGAATCCAACTATGTTGAGTTGTATATATTTTCATAATAGTCTGAAGTTTGTAAAATGCATGTTGTGGAGCTATACTCTTTGATCGTATCCTTTATCAAGACTTATCTATTAGTTCGATCTAAAATGAGTCAATGCCTTGATTTCAATGTTCTTGTTGACTGTCTTGCCTCACATTACATGTTAATCTGGTTTGTTGTTATCCAATGGAGTAGGTTAAAGAATGAGTATTTAAGTCATTTTGTATCAATCTAGGGTGTTGTTAACACCCCCCCCCCCCTTGTTTGTTGTTAACTTGCAAAGAACAAGTTTGAACGAGGTGATTTGTTTTGCTTGGATATATGCTGTAGTTTCCTTAGTTTTTCTCTGTTCAATCGTCTACCAAGCATTTCATTTGAACTTCATATTATGCCTAAGATTCTTGATGCTGTTAACATCTTTCCTCTGTCTGTTGCCATTGCAGCGGATTTGTTGTTTGCATTTTGGGGTTCTGATATATCTTGAGTTATTAACTCTTGCTCGTAGTCGTATTTCATATGCAAATCCTAATCCTTATGTTCTTTTGTTTCATGTGTACCTTTCCGGGAGTCCGATGGGACTCCATTGCCTTGCATCTTCTGGGGTCGATTTAAACCCCTCCTTGAGTCAGCCAAATTCCAGGAGAAGGAAGTTGATATACGAAACTTGAGATGACCACAAAGTTGGAATGGAGATAAATGGGATAAGGATTGCATCGACTCTTTTCTTTATTTTTATTTTATTTACATATTTGTATTTATTTGGATACTAACATTTATTTTATTGGTTTCAATCTAATTAGATTCCCCATTAATGTCAAAACCATTTATGTTATTTTATTAATTTTTTCTTTTTTTATTTTTTAAAAAAGTGTTTTGCATTTAAAAAATAAAAAATATAAAAAAAAGAGAATAAATAAAAAATATATAAAAAAATGTGATTTTATCATTTTTAGTCAAATGCTTTTAGTATAGTCGAGTCGAGTTAAAATCTTTTCAAGTTGAGTCAAAATCTTTTCAAGTCAAGTCAAAATCTTTTCAAGTCGAGTTAAAATCTTTCAAAGTCAATCAAAATTTCAAAATCGGTCAACCTTTATCAAGTCAAAAGTTAGTCAAAACACTTAATTGTCGGATAACCGCATTTAGCGGCCATTTCGAGTGCATAAAACCTTCTCGAAGTGGAAATGCGAACCCTAACCTATTCTCTGGAATTTTAAAAGATTTTTCTGTTAGGTCTTTTAAAATATCTTTATAGTTTCCTAATTATCCGTAAAATTAGGTGGTGACTCTGTGTCTTTTCGAATCTCGAGAATTAATTTTGCTTAAATTAATTGAGTTTAGATTGATTCTCTATTTTTGAACAATTTTTGATTTTTCTTTAAAGTCGGTCATTTTTCGGCATAACAATGTTGTAATGACCCTCCAGGTCATTTTGATGATCCTATGAATATTTTATCAGTTTGAGCATTTGCATAGTGATGGTGGATTATTTATGACTTATTGGTCCTGATTGTTCAGTCGTTGGGTGAATCATTTGACAATTATACAACTTTTCCATTAAAGTAATAGTAAATGGCCTCAGAGTGGAATTTTGATGCTTCCATCAGCTCTAGAACGACCAAGGGTAGGAGCATGCTCGGTGTAATTATATAAAGTTTTGCAAATCTAGCCGCTGAAACAGTCAATAGATGACTTTAGTCGATGTCTTTGGAAAGCATGCCCCATATGAAAATTCAGGCCACACCATTAGATCTAGAACATCGAGTTTGGTCTAGGAGGACCTTTCGATCTGTCTTCGAGGCTTCCGGGTATATTTTGGCCTCTTCGATAAATTTCGATATTGGGAAATGGGACCCATATTTGGATAAAATGACTTCTGATGGGAATGTCGAATATATCGTTGAGTCCAGAATGTCATTTTCGATCAAATTTCATATATGGATTGCATTTTTCCGACTTGGACGATGCTGGAGCATCGAAATTAAGTTGAACGAATACTAAAAATTAGAAGGCGGTGCACCGACATGACCCAGCCATAAGCTGACATGTGGCAAGTCGGTTAAAAGAGCAAAAAGGGAAATATAAATCTGGAAATTTCCAGAATGCGTGAAGAACTAACGTAAGAATTTTATCAATGATTTGTCTCTCATTCTTGATTGGATTTGGGTGATTCAAAAGGCTAACTTGTGTATTTTATCAAGAAGAACATCGTAGAAGTGTTGGGAATTAATTTTGGCTCGTCGTTGAGGTAAAACTTGTTGTTTTTGCAGTTGTATTTTGAAGATATTTTTGAAAATTCGACATGCGATTTCTTATCCATTTGAAGTGAGAAGTTGGTAAAATTTAGGTCTATTCTATGAGTTTTTGCGTGGCGCATATCATGATAATGTCAAAATTAATTAAAAGAGCTCTGTTTGGTGCAAAAATGATGATTTTAGCTTTTGCTCACGTTTGTCTTTTTGGAAAAATTCAAAATATGATATCTCAACTGTTTCTTATCGGAATTAAGTGAAAGTTGGGTCTAAACTATAGTACTTTTCAAAACCTACATTGTGATACATTTGGATTCTGTTAATTTGGTCATATTTTTGAGAAATCTGATGCAAAAGCCACTTTACATATATGTTGTTTCCGATAAGAAATGTCATTTGTTTTTGGGTTATTTTTTATTATTCTGATCCTCTTTTTGAGATCAATTTTTGGCTATAGACTCGGAGTGACATAAGGATCATTTTATGGGGTTGGTTTAGCATTTTGAGCAGGGGGCCCATTTTCCATTTTTTGAGATATCACAGTCCAAATAGCCATGTTTATGTTGTGATTCATATTTTAACAGTTGAGCAGCATTTGGAGGTGTTCAGACAGGGTAAAACTCACGTGGACTACTCCGGATCATGTGGATTCATCTTTCAAGTAGGCTAGGCTTTTCTTACCTCTAGATTGCGGTGAAAGACATGTATATAGGAGTTGTTTATGGTTGAAAGTCCCGAGTAAAATATATATATATATATATATATACACACACATATATTTATATATGAGAAATCTGATGCGAAAGTCGCTTTACATATATGTTGTTTCCGATAAGAAATGTCATTTGTTTTTGGGTTGTTATTGATTATTCTGAGCCTCGTTTTGAGATCAATTTTTGACTATAGACTCGGGGTGACGTAAGGATCATTTTATGGGGATTGGTTTAGAATTTTAAGCAAGGGCCCTTTTTCCCATTTTTTGAGATATCATAGTCAAAATAGCTATGTTTATGTTGTGATTAATATTTTAACAGTTTAGCAGCATTTGGAGGTGTTCAGATAGGGTAAAATTCACGTGGACTGCTCCGGAGCATGTGGATTCATCTTTCAAGTAGGCTAGGCTTTTCTTACCTCTAGGCAGAGTGAAAGACATATATATGGGAGTTGTTTGTGGTTGAAAAACCTGAGTAAGATATATATATATATATATATATATATATGAGGCTGATTGTTAGTTATATTGCCTACATTGACATTGTTGTCATGATTTGTTAACACCTGTCTTCCTGGATAGTCGTTGTACTTAGCATATGGGTTTAAAATTTATTTTGGGATACTTTTGGTTGTTCTGGGCTGTATTAATTCTGACCACTATACTAGCTGAGTTCTGGCACTGTAGAAGTACAAAAGACCTAGTAAAGATTGAGTATGGGCTAACGCCTTGAGACAGGTATATATTCTAGCTTAACTTTTATTTGTATGAATGTGTAGCCTGATGCTACTGAGATATGTTGGCTGTGAAGCTGTTGTTGATTATATACTATACTGTGGATTGACTCTAGTATAGATATGATTCTGATGGGTCAATTTGTGTGAAATATTTATGATACAGTCGTACGTTAGACTGATTCTGGTATAGATATGACTCTACTGGACTTGGTTGTTTTAGATTCTTTTGGTATACCTATTGGTTACATTTTGGGTTTGAGACCCTAGTGATTATATATTTGGGCTAGGCCCGACTGATTCATTTTTCTTGGGTTCGGGACCCATATTTACTTAAAGTACTTGTGATTGATTAGAACATGGTGTATTTGACTTTGGGTGGGCATGACCCTATATTAGTCTGTGAGATATATACTTCGATATATAACTGTTAGTCCTTGTGCATTTGTTAACCTTATCGGTGGTTGGGGTTAGCTAGTGTTATTTGAGGAATGGTGACATACGAATGTGTGAGCTGGATTATGTGGTATATTTATATGTTGTGAGTGTCGTCACCAACATTCACTCTGGGCACGATATGACTTTGAAGTTTCAGACCTAGTTGCTTGAGTGAGGGGCTGTTTCAATACCTCGAGCCTATATGACGCTCCCCGTTGTTATTCGAGCTTTGGTGATGTCTTAGCATCTGAGATCCGGGAGTTGCGCCCGTGGTCCGTCTAAGCTCGGTTACCACGATTGAGATGCTAGGTGGCGGATGCCGATTCTGAGGTCTGAGCACTAGTTGATTATTCCTGGGTTCGAAGCCCAGTTTATTATTCCTAGGTTCGAGGCCCAGTTGACTATTCTTGGGTTCAAGTCCTTGTTGATTATTCCTGGGTTTGAGGCCCAGTTGGCTATTCCTGGGTTCAAGGCCGAGTTGATTATTCTTTAGTTCGAGGCCCTATTGATTGTGTCAGACCTTCTGGCCCTGGTTGACTGCCTCCACCCGAGGCTAGGTCGGGAAGGGGGTACGAGGCCTCATTTGATATTATAGGGGTTCGAGGCCCGGTGTTACTATTAGGTGTTCGAGGCCTTGTATGATACTAGTTAAAGGATGAGTCGGCGACCCGATTGATTACCTATGGATCCATATACCTATATACACCTTGATTGTGCGTGGGTGTACCCTTTGGGCTTTTGGGAGGTCAGGCGGCGTCCAGGCTTAGACACTAGCGCCTTACACATCACGTATAGCTAACCCTTGGATCCATGTGATATTGAGAGTTGGGTTTTGTGGTGGTTTGTGAGTTCAATAGTGATTTTATGAGTTAAATTGTGCATGGTGTACCTTCTAGGCTTATGGCGGCCTAGTCGGCTATAGACATAGATATTAGGGTCTTGCACCCGCGTATAGCACGTTGTCTTAGTGTGATGATAGTTATGATTTGGGCTTACTCGTGTTTCACTAGTTAGTATCATTGCATACCACTTGGGTTGGTTCAGTTGGGGTTCAGTAATTCTCCAGACATGTTTACTCCTTGATCGGAGTTTTGATTTGCTACATTTTCGACAGTTCTCTATATTTGAGCCTTCTATATTATGGTACTTCATTTAGTTGACCGATGATGCCTATTGGGTGCTTGTTACTGGTACTCACCCCTACATCTTTTGCATCTTCCCATGGTACAGGTCCAGGTACTAGCCAAAGTCCCTGAGTTAGGGGTTCGCAGGCGATTTAGGAGACATTGGTAAGCATCAACAACTCTAGATATTTTGCAATCTCTTTCTATTTTGGCGGCCATCTTTTGTATTCAGACACTGGCCTTGTATATGTAGTGGGGTTTGTATGTGTACATTGTTATTCTGGTTATATGTATATTTGAGTCTATAGTAGCACTATTGGCTTCCAAGGTTCTGGGTAGGTTACAATTATTTATATTGTTGTGTTTGCTATGGTCTGACTAGAGCTCTAGGATCGGTATCCTATGGCTTGGGTAATTAACTTGCCTGTAGGTAGGATCTAACAGGTGCTATCATGACCGGAACCGAATTGTGATGATAGATCATGTATTTTCTGAGCTAAATATTGTCACACGCCTCCATGGGGTCGTGACTTGTGCCCGATAGGGGCACCTAATTACCTACTAAATCGAATTTCCTCCTAATCACAGCCTAGGATTCTACCGAAATTTCGGCAGAGTTTCCTCTGTTTTATTGACTAACCTCACCTGCAGCA